>CAUYRH010001919.1:0-19008 GCA_963574655.1 Perodicticus potto
ATCTTTGGTCATTTTGTCTTTAAATTGGTTGAATTCTTGAGACATCTTCTGAATTAATCCTATAATCTCTACCTCCATCTTTGTTTCCATTTTATTAATCTTGTTTGCAATCCAGATTCTAAATTCGATTTCAGACATCTCTGCTATCTGTTGGTCAATGGGATCATCTGGATTGGATGGTTTGTCTTTTTTTGGGAGAGTTGCACAGTTCTGTTTATTCATGCTGCCAGATTGTTTCCACTGGTTCCGCCCCATGTTTGTTTTTCAGTTTTTAGCTATATGAGCAGGTCAGTGGAATTGGACTGGAAACTTCTATGGCTGTGGTTGACCAGCCCTCCACCTAGGAACTGGGATGGTGACTGCAGCCTTTCCTCTTCAATTTTGCAGAGTGCCTGTACAATACTACAGTGTGTGACTAAAGAGGCCTACTTAGTGTAGTGGGGGTAGGTGGCTCTGTCTTGTATCCAGCTGATTTCTGTCGGATCCTAATGTTTCAGTAACCCTGGAGTGCAGACTCAGATTCAGTGAAATACAAGCACCTAGGACATTCCTTCCCCCACCAGAAGTATCTGGAAGAGGACTATCAAAACTTCCAACTACAGAAAAGCCTGGAACCCACCTTGGAAGGTCCTCAGATAATTTGTACAGTTCAAGAGTTCCAGACCAATTGTCCCTGACAGCCCCCTCTCTCTGGCTGGGAGGTTCAGGAGGGCTCCAGCAACTAGAAGTTACAGGCTATTGGCAGCTCAAGTGTGGTTTGAGTGCCTTCGGAGGTCAGAGGAGTCAGAAATGCCCATCCAGTATGTTTAGAGCCTGGGGATTGGTGCCTTTTACCTCACCTTGGAAGTCTTTCACCATCAGATTTTGGTCACCCCAGTCTCTGGTAGTCACTCTAGCAGACTTTGTTGTCCCAGTCTCTGTGTCCCTGTTCTGCCCCCCCAAAACCAATTGGACAAATGCACCTGCCGAAATCAAAATGAGGTCATTGCCTCCTCCTCAAAGTTACAACAGTCTATCACCATCCAGCAGGGGAGGCTTGTTTCTTTCTGCCTCAGGTGCTCAATGGCAGCTGAACAAAGTTCCATCAGAGCTCGGTCCAAACCTGAGGATATCCAGGCAGCAAAAAAAATTTCTCCCTCTGCCACTGCACCTTTATTGTTGCTGTTTTGTGGTATTGGAATCCCTAGGGCGAGGTATGGCTCCCTCTGGAAAGTGACAGAGATGGGGAGATGACTGTCCAAAGTTAGGCCGCAGCAGGATCACTCTACCAATGCTGAAGTTGGGTAGAAGGTGCCTCCTCTTAGGTTTGTGTACCTCAGTAGCTTCTGAGCCTCCACCCACAGTGTAGGAACCCTAGCCTCTGTCTGTTGCTGAGATACTCTTTATCTTTGGGCCAGGACAGTCCCCTTTCCCTCTATGTCTTCCTGTACAGTTACTGGATACACAGGAGCAGCAAAGCAGTACAGCCACCTTCTATGCAACGCCCAGTCCTAGCTCATAAATGCAGACAATCTTGATTCTGGATGAGTTGGAGTTCTAGACTTCCAATCCGGGGTAGGGGGTGGACTGAAGGATCAAGGTGGTAAGGAAAACATTTACAACACCAATCACATTGAGACCAAATGGGCTAATATATTCATAAAAGGGCTACCAGACACACAAGCCCACAGATGCACCCACAGTCAGAAACATCGGCATACAGACAAAACATAACAAACAAACAAACAATCAAACAACAACAACAAAGAACAGAAAACAAAAATAAAAAAAAAAAGAATTCTAAAATAAAAATGATACTTGTAAAATACTTGAGAAAAGAGAAAAAGAAAAGCCTCTAACAAATATGATGTAAGCACTCTTAGAAGCTATAAGAAGGGATGAAGAGGAAGGGGAGAGAGAACAAAGAAATTAAATCTGGAGAGGAAAAAGAAATGTACAGTTGAAAATAGAAGGTAATAAAAATAGCCTAAGGAAAGAAAGTGAAATAAAAAGTTATTTATCAATGGCACCTCCAAGAAAAGGATATTCAAAAAAAAAAAAAAAAGAAAGAAAAATGAAAAAAACACCAACCTCAAAAATATTGTTCTTGTATATATAGAAATACAGGTCTTTATGTATGCAGTTGATGTCAACTTAAGTGGAATAAATTTATAATGCAATGTACTTTGTGGACACCAGATAGCCCTGTGAGTGGTTCCCAGGCTTATATGTGATTCAGCATTTATATCGTTACTATGGCAACCACTCTATCTGGCCAGTCACCATTTTTGGAGTTTCTCCACCGATTTGCGTTGGAAAAGGTGCTTTATTTTGGGTGTTCAGCTCCAAACGACATTCCCATTCAACTTCCAACTTTGGTGCAAGGGTCCAGTCATCCCAAAACTCTCTGCTCTGCCGTCCCGCTCTCTCGCAATCTGGCAACTATAATTGGCTGCGGGGGAGAGGCTCACAAAGGTTGCAGCGGCTGGAGGGGTTGGAGTTTGCGGGGCTGTTGTTGCCACTTTAAACTGCCGCTTTTTCTCCAGCTGAAGTGCACAGGGGCCCTCTTTGCCAATTTCCACAGCTCAAAGTGACTTTTCCACACCCCATATTCCCGCGCCCCCTGCAGTCAGACCTCACCAGGATTCCCCACCTGAGATAGCACTGACGGATCAACTACTCTCAATGATCTGGGGAAAAGGCACTCGCCGTTTCAGACATTCCAATATGTCTGTTTCCCGGCAAGGTCCCCTCCCTTCGGCTCTCACTTGGGCTGCCCAGCTGCCCAGCTCTCCGTGGATCCCAGCAGCACCCCTTTATGGTTGTCAAACTCTGAGATCCACAGTTCAGTGGAATTTTCTCCAGTTAGGTTTTGTGAGTTGCGACCTGCTGTCCTCCCTGTGGGAGGGGCCAGCTGCCCCTCTGCCGGGTGGGGGAAACGGTTTACAGCAGTTTCCGCGGTTATGAACTATATTTCAAACACAACAATCCACCAAATCACTGTGTATCTCCAGCTGTCCATCTACTCCAATAATTCATATGTGGAAAGATCCAGAGCTTCCTCCCTCTCATCTGATGACCTGGGAGAGATGGGCTAAGGGACCGTCTCCACCGCCATCTTGCCAGGACTCCCCTCACTATGTTTCTGGCTGTACAGAAGCTTTTTAGTTTGATCGGGTTCCAGTAGTGTATTTTTGATACTGTTGCAATTGCTTGGGGAGTCCTCCTCATAAAATATTCACCCAGGCCGATTCCTTCAAGAGTTTTCCCTGCACTTTCTTCTAGAATTTTTATAGTTTCATGTCTTAAGTTTAAATCTTTAATCCAGTGAGAGTATATCTTAGCTAATGGTGAGAGGTATGGGTACAGTTTCAGTCTTCGATAGGTCGCTAGCCAGTTCACCCAGCACCATTCGTTAAATAGGGAATCTTTTCCACACTGAATGTTTTTAATTGGCTTGTCAAAGATCAAATAGTGGTAAGTAGCTGGGTTCACCTCTTGGTTCTCTATTCTGTTCCAAACATCTCCCTCTCTGTTTTTGTGCCAGTACCATGCTGTTTTGATCACTATTGATTTATAATGCATTCTCAGGTCTGGTAGTGTGTGTCCTCCTGCTTTGTTTTTAATTTTGAGTAATGTCTTGGCTACTCGAGGTTTTTTCTGATTCCATATGAAATGAAGTATTATTTTTTTGAAATCTTTAAAATATGACAATGGAGCTTTGATAGGAATTGCATTAAAATTATATATTGCTTTGGGTAGTATAGACATTTTAACAATATTGATTCTTCCCAGCCAAGAGCATTGTATGTTTTTCCATTTGTTAACATTTTCAGCTATTTCTTTTCTTAAAGTTTCATAGTTCTCTTTATAGTGGTCTTTCACATCCTTTGTTAGGTAAACTCCCAAATATTTCATCTTCTTTGGCACTACTGTGAAAGGAATAGAATCCTTGACTGTTTTTTCAGCTTGGCTACTGTTGGTATATATCAGGGGTCCTCAAACTACGGCCTGCAGGCCACATGCGGCCCGCCGAGGACATTTATCTGGCCCGCTGGGTGTTTTTGCCTCCACTGCCTGTCCTGTTTAGCAGCGGCCTCATCCCGGGCTGCAAAATCTGTTAGTGGAATAAACCTTGGTTGCATTCCCAAACAAAATGTGTGGATTCACTGGAAAAGCAGCCAAAGGAGTTCCAATTTAGATTTAAAGAGCTTCATCTCCACAAACAGGACATACAGCTTTTCCATAACCCATTTTATATTGACATTGAAAATGTGGAGGTCAGTCCCTGAAGTTGCCGCCCCGGCCGCCCCTCTGCCAGCTGCTCCGGCGCCACCTCGGCCAGCATCTCTGGCAAGTGGGAGCCAGGCGCTGACGGGTGCAGCGGGGGCGGCTGAGCGCTCATGTGGCTCCGGCTCCAGCTCTGGCTCTGCGCAGGCAGCAGCTTTCCAGCTTCTCCATGGGGCTGGCCTGCAGCGTCCAGATGATCTAAGAACATTTCCACTGTTGCTGGAGGACACACATAGTGGGAGTCAGAATTCCTCGAGAATGGCCTTTGTGAGAAGCTGGAAGTATTTCTTTAAATTCCATCTCTTAACGTGGTGCCTGTGGCTCAGCGAGTAGGGCGCCAGTCCGATATACCGAAGGTGGTGGGTTCAAACCTGGCCCCAGCCAAACTGTAGAAACAGAAAAATAGCCAGGCGTGGCGGGTGCCTGTAGTCCCAGCTACTCGGGAGGTTGAGGCAAGAGAATCGCCTAAGCCCAGGAGTTGGAGGTTGCTGTGAGCTGTGTGATGCCACGGCACTCTACTGAGGGCGATAAAGTGAGACTCTGTCTCTGCTAAATAAATAAATAAATAAATTCTGTCTTTTAATTTTTCAAAGAAATATCAAGAAACCATGAACAACATTAGTAATGAAGAGTTTGACTGCCACTTGTTTGATGAAGGTTTTACTGCCAAGGACATCCTGGACCAAAAAAATCAATGAAGTTTCCTTTTCTGATGATAAGGATGCCTTCTATGTAGCAGACCTTGGAGATGTTCTGAAGAAACACCGAAGATGGCTAAAAGCTCTTCCTCGTGTCACTCCCTTTTATGCAGTCAAATGTAATGACAGTAGAACCATTGCAAAGACCTTTGCTGCCATTGGGAAAGGATTTGATTGTGCTAGCAAGACTGAAATACAATTGGTGCAAAGTCTCAGGGTGCTTCCAGAGAGGATTATCTATGCAAATCCTTGTAAAAAAAGTGTCTTAAATTAAGTATGCTGCCAATAATGGGGTCCAGAGGATGACTTTTGACAGTGAAGTCAAGTTGATGAAAGTTTCCAGAGCACATCCAAAGGCCAAGTTGGTTTTGTGGATTGCCACTGATGATTCCAAAGCAGTCTGTCGACTAAGTGTTAAATTTGGTGCCACACTCAAAACCAGTAGACTTCTTTTGGAATGGGCAAAAGAGCTAAATACTGATGTCATTGGTGTCAGCTTCCACATAGGAAGTGGCTGTACTGACCCTGAGACCTTTATGCAGGCAATCTCTGATGCCCACTGTGGCTTTGACATGGGTGCTGGTATGGAACATGAGGTTGATTTCAGCATGTACCTGCTTAATATTGGTGGTGGCTTTCCTGAATATGAGGATGTGAAGCTTAAATTTGAATAGATCACTGGCATAATCAACCCAGCATTGGACATGTACTTTCCATCAGACTCTAGAGTGAGAATCTAGCTGAGCCAGGCAGATATTATGTTGCATCAGCCTTCACACTTGCAGTTAATATCATTGCAAAAAAAGTTGTATTAAAGGAGCAGATAGGCTCTGATGATGAAGATGAGACCAGTGAACTGACCTTTATGTATTACATCAATGATGGGGTATATGGATCATTTAATTTCATCCTTTATTATCATGCTCATGTAAAGCCTCTTCTGCAAAAGAGACCTAAACCAGATGAGAAGTATTATTCATTCAGCATATGGGGACCAACATGTGATGGCCTTGACCAGATAGTTGAGTGCTGTGACCTGCCAGAAATGCATGTGGGTGACTGGATGCTCTTTGAAAATATGGGTGCTTACACTGTAGCTGCTGCTTCTACTTTCAGTGGATTCCACAGGCCGACTATCTACTATGTGATGTCAGGACCGATGTGGCAATTCATGTAGCAAATCCAGAACCCTGACTACCTACCAGAAGTAGAAGAGCAGGATGTTGGCACTCTGTCTGTGTCTTGTGCTTGGGAAAGTGGAATGAAACATTACCCAGCAACTTGTGCTTCAGCTAGTATTAATGTGTAGATATCATTCTGTTGCTGTTAACTGCGAGTTTAGCTTGAATTAAGGGATTTTGGGGGACCATTTAACTTAATTATTGCTAGTTTTGAAATGAGAGAGAGTAAGAGTCTTTGTAAGAGGAGGGTTGGGATAGATGCAGCAATCTGTAAGATTATCACGCATATCTGTGTTCCTTTGGAAACTATCTGAATATTTGTTTTATATAGATTTTTATTCACTTTTCAGACATGCTATGAAAGAGCACCCCTCTGCTGCTCAGCAAGCATTTGTAGCTTGTACAGTAGCAGAATGGGCCAAAAGCTTAATGTTGTGATGTTGTGACCTGTTGTAAGAATAAAGTATCTTGAAATTTAAAAAAAAAAAAAAAAGAAAATGTGGATACAATTTACCAAATGGAACTGGGTGAACTGCAGAATTGTGACTCTCTGAAAGATGCATTCAAGTCAAGCAGCCTTCCTAATTTTTATGCATCCCTCCCCTCTGAGACATATCATAATCTCAGGAACCACGCACTCAAAATGGAAACCATCTTTGGCAGAACTTATGTCTGTGAACAGACATTTTCCAGAATGAAACATATGAAATCTCCAACCAGATCTAAACTAAGTGATGCACACTTGCATCACTTGTTATGACTAGCAGTGACAAATATGGAACTGGACATTGACCATCTCATTAGCCAAAACAAGCCCATAGTTCCCATTGAAATACCAGTAAGTTTGTTGATTTGACTTTATTTGTTCTCCATTTTAAATATTGTATTTGTTCCCATTTTGTTTTTTTACTTCAAAATAAGATATGTGTAGTGTGCATAGGAATTTGTTCATAGCTTTTTTTTTTAACTATAGTCTGGCCTGCCAATGGTCTGAGGGACAGTGAACTGGCCCCCTGTTTAAAAATTTTGAGGACCCCTGCCTTAGATAAATGATGTTTGGAAGCCTCATTTTATCATCTTCAAAATGAGATTAAAATATTTCCCACCTCAGAATGTTGTGTGAGGGTTAAACACATTACATATACTTATAAAGAAATTTAATTGCCTTTATTATTTATTATGTAGAAAATTAAACCCTTGAAGAAGGTAATTGACATGGTTGGACTTGCATCCCAGAAAAATCTCTTTGATATTTATCCATAGCGTAGCTTCAGTGGTGTTAGAATGGGCTAAGGAAGAACTGCTATTTTCATAAACTCTGTTTACCTGATATTAGTATGATTGTATTACTTTTCTTTTTACTTTAAGTTCCCCCCCCAAAAAAAACAAGAAAGAAAGAAAGGATGAACAAGATAGAATATATAAAGATCCTGGAAATCCTGGAATAATGTTTAGAACAAAAGAAATGCTCCAGAAATGTTGCTTATGACTGTGAAAGAGGCAAGAGTAGCATGGAGGTTGTAGTCGTGATTATTTTCTATTCTCTACTTTTAAATCTTCCCATGTGCTTAGTCAGTTTAGGCTGTCATAACAGAATACAATATATATGGGTGATGTATACAACATTTATTTCTCACCGTTTTGAATCTAGACAGTCCAAGGTCAAGGTGCCTGAAGGTCTAGAGTCTGTTGAAGTCCTACTTCCTGGTTTGCAGATGGTCATATTCTTGTTGTGTTTTCACACAGTGGAGAGAAGAGAGTAATACTCTCTTTTTTGTTTCTGCCTAGAAGTGTACTAATTCCATTCATGAGGGCTCCAACCCCATGATCACCTGCTCTGGTCTAAAGGTTTGTGTCTCCCAAAATTCATATGTGGATACCTAATCACTGTGATTAGGTATTAGAAGGTAAAGCTGTTGGAAGGTGATGAGGTAATAAGGTCAGAATCCCCATGAATGGAATTAGTGTCCTTATAAAGGAGGCCGCAAAGAACTGCCATGCCCCTTCCACTGTTTGAGGACACAGTGGGGAGGCATTATCTCTGAACCAGGAAGCAGACCATCACCAGACACCAGATCTCTTAATGCCTTGTTCTTAGACCTCCAGTACTCTAGTCTATGGTATTTGGTCATCTCCAGAACTACTCTAGTCTATAGTATTTGGTCACAGAAACCCAGTGTAAGATGCTTTCTAAGGGCCCCATCTCCAAATAGCATCACATTGGTGATTTAGGCCCCAATAGAGAGATTTAGGGGAAAACATTCCATCCATACTACTGTGCCACTTATTTGGGGTATACCAATTACAAGTATAAATAGGTTATAGTTGTTAGTTTCTATAGTGTTTCTTCTAAGAAAGCTCATATTTAATGTGATTACTGGTAGTTGGACTTGTTTTAACCCTATTATTTTATATTTTCTATTACCATATTATACTTTTGCCTATTTTTTTCTTTCTTACTAGCTTTGGGATTGAGAGGATTTCTATTTTTATTCTTTATTGAGATTTCTCTTAAATTTTCTTAACATTCTCATTTAACTTTATATGTATTAATAAAGTCAGAAACATTTCTCTCAGGGAAGACATAACAAGTTGAGCTATTTATTGCACATGTCATATAATTATTGTCTATAATGTTAGACATTCTATACATTTATGTTAAGTATACAAAATACTCTGTTTGAAGTCATTACTCATTTTTATTTTTCCAATATATTTGTATCAATGCCTTTGTTAAAGATTTTTTTGTGCATTACACTTTTTCCTTCTGGATTTATTTTTTTCTTCTTGCTAAAGTATACCCTTTGGAGAAATTTCAATGACATTCTGACTTAAAAATAATATATGTTAGTCTTTAAATGTACAAAAATATGGGATGACCATAAAGTTCATGTGCAATTTGGACAACTATTTTAAATTGTACACAAACTTTATGGCCACCCTTTATGTTTTTTAACCATCATTTTATTGAATAGTTTAGCTAGGTATAAGTTTTGCAATCTTAATGGTAAAAGGTCCAACTTAACCAATCTAAGTGATCTTTTATTTGTTTATTAAAGTGGTATTTAGGGTAGTCTTTCAGTATAAGGACTTTTATCACTTTTCAGTTCTGGATATCATTAGTTTCTCTTTCTCTTTAAAATTCAAATTTTTCTATACCATCTAATCTACATTCTATTTTTCTGAACCGACTTTATATGAGGTATGATAATTAAGTTCAAGAACTCATACTTGGAAAAGTGCTACATACCTCCTTATTGACTATGACTACAGTCATCTTCAGAGTACTCCCACTGAGAAACCATTTACCAACACCAGCACCTAGTCTACCCTTCAAAGCAATTTTGGAACTCTTTTTCTAGGAATGTCCATCAGATGGACATCAGATGTCCTGAATGTTAGCAAAGGGTCTTCATTTCAATATTTCCTTTATCTCAAGTAAAGAAAAAAGTAATTGGGGGACAGATAGGTGAGTAGGGAAGGTATTCCCTGCTATACCAAAGTTATGAAACCTTACTAAGTTCTTTGTACAATGCCTCTAACACAACCTCATGGCAAATTTACAAACTGGTACTTTATGTTTTTATATTTTATCTTATTAAGCTATATTCTAGATAATTTTCAAAGTTATAACTCCATTATAACTTTTCTTCTCTGCTGTCTCAATTGTAATATTTACTGTGGTTTCCATTTTAATTATTTTTTTCATTACATAACTCTAATTGATTCACAGTAGTACTTGTTTTTGTTTCAGTACTCCCTATTTTTGTTTTATGTATATTATTTTCTCTTTTATTTCTTCAAGGATTTTAAACATGTTTATTTAAAGTATTTTCTAGATTATTTGTATTTTTGTGTGCTATATTTTCATGAATGAATTATTTTCTTCTGTTTCTTTTTTTAAATTTTTATGTGTTCATTTGCAATGGGAAGGAATCCATATCATGGAATTGGATTTCCTAAGATTCTTTGTATTAGTAATTTTTGTTGGTGTATTTATTTTCCATAGATTTATTTTTATTTCTTGCTTCCACTTCTCCTTTCCTCCTGGGCAATATTTAGGTAGTCACAGCGGATCACCTGGAGATCCACAAATCAAAAACGTGCTTTATGTCTTTTCAGAAATTTTACATCTTAAGAACTGGAGCCAATATACAGTATTTGACTGGTTGTAAATTATTTAGTTTTGTGTGTGTGTGTGTGTGTGTGTGTGTGCTTTCTCCTTTCGTGTACATGAGAATGTTTCTGGATGCAACCTTAAACGTAAAAATAGAGATCATAAAGGTTTCATATATAGATAGGGAAATATAGGCTGTTCTTTAGTCTACTACAGTACATGCTTCTACAGTCTACTCTTCCCTAAGACACTGAAATGCAGAACTCCATTGCTGACTTTAGGAGCCTGTACCCTGTGAGGCCTTAGTCCCACTTTGACACAATTGGCTTGGCCATTTCTTATGAAAGACTTTTATATTTTGAAATAGGAATAAGTATTTTTAATTATAATAAAAATAATTATATGTGATTTGTACACGTTGGAAATGGAAGAGGAAAATTGAGAGCAGCCAGATCTTTAAGATTACAAAGCTTAGCTAGGGACAGAGCCAAACAGACACAAATATAGTTTTCTCATGCTTAATTAAACACACCACGTTACTAATCCCTCAGCAGTTTCACTCTTATGTTCCCTATTGGTTTGTCTATAATTTGTTCACTTTCCTCCAAAGCTTATCATCAACATGAGCTGAGTTGAGCATTTTTAGAACATACTCTCTTATAATTTACAAACTTCAAAAATATTTAATCAGGAACAAAGTATTCCTATGGAGTCTAAATAGCAAAATATTTTCCTTGAGAATTTCTCTCGGTATATATTTTCAGTATAAAAATTTGTGCAGGGTATCATTGACTTTTTCAAGTTTTCAGTAATAAACAGCAACAAATAACTAAAATGATGATAATTGGAAGATTATGACTAATTACTGATGTTTGTTGGAGAAGGAAGGTATATGGATAGTTGTTTGATTCTATTGTAAAATAAAGAATTTGACTGAACTTTGTACTTGGGTCCTGAAAAGGAAACTCTAAATCCTGGAAATTTCCAGAGTTCTATTAGTATCTTGGTTATCAGTGCTAATAAGATACCTCCTGGTGGGCCTCTGGACAGCTTCAGAATAAGGGCTGGTCATGTTGGAAAAAAGTCATGTGATAAGAGGATTAGAATCCTGAGCCACGTGATAGCCCAAATATACAATCTCTGGAGAGGGTAAGGGGAGCTAGATACTATGTTCAGATACGTGCTCAGTAACTCAATTAATCATACTTGCATTCTGAAACTCCAAGAACATTTCTAGACACCAAAGCTCAATGGAACATTTTGGTTGGTGAACACACTGATGTGCCAAGGTGGTGACATCCCTGACTCCATGAGGAGAAAACACAGCAGAAGATCTGCATTTTTTCCCAATTTTGTTTTATACATCTGTTCATTTGCGTGGTCATTCTGATTTATATACTTTGTAACAAAACTGTAATCTTAAGTATAGCCCTTCCCTGAGTTTTGGGAGTTATTCCAGTGAATTATCACACCTAACAGGGTCCCAGGGACCCCTAACGTCACACACAGTGAGAAGTATAGGTGGCCTATGTGGACCCTGAACTTGTGACTGACATCTAAAGTGTAGGTGGTCTTGTTGGAGACCTTGGTTCAAATGTGTAAAATCTGACATATTTAAGAATTCAGTACTAGTTAGCTCTGAAACAGTTGGAGTTGAAGCATAATAGCTTCTTACAGTTAATCAAACATTATCACTATTTTATAGTGTATTTTATGAAACCTAATTTTATAAAACCTGATTTGAACTTTAAAACAAATACAAAAGACAAGAAGGAAACACGTTTCCCAAATTGCAGTAGCTGACTGCCCCCTGCTGACATTGTTGTAGCCACCGCTAAGATGTGAGTCTAAAAGCTGATGAATTTTTTGGTTTTTGAATTCACTGATTCTGTAAAATTGAAACTCTCTCTGAAGCTTATTCCCAGCACTGACTTAATTCAATGGCCCAAACCTTAATATTTAAAGGCTACTGAAATCTGTCAGATATTAGTGGATTAATAGCAACAAAGAGGCAGCTATTCATCAGTAAATAAAGTCTTAGGTCTGCGTCAGTTTCCGTAACCTTCTCTCAGGTAAGACATTGCATGCCTGCGTTTCTTTACATGTGCGCTCAGGGAAGCCACGTTAACACAACAATCCCACCTTTCCTCACCTATAAATGGAAATTATTTTAAAAAATAATCTCTGAGTTCTCCATTTAACAGGCTGTGAATTTTTCAAGTAGGAAATAATCACGTGAATTAATATACCAAAACAGACATGTAATATTACACTGGACAGATAAAAATTCCTAAGTTTTCAGTTCTGAGATGTTAGAACCTCATATGTTTTCTGAATTTTGAAACAAGGCTTTTTCCAGTGAGCTCCAGGGATAGCACTCCTCAAGGATACAGAAGCATAAGTTGGTGCTTAGAGAGAAGGACTAGGGCCTGGTACTTGATCCACCCACTAATGTGACAAAGACTCAGTACCAAAAGGTTCGGCAACTCTAGTTCAAGCCCTATAAAGAGCTGGCATGATGATTCTGAGATAAATAATGGAGGCATACTGGATACATGATGGGAGGTTAGTGATGGGCATAATGTTGGCACTGTTCAGAAAGACATATAGTACCAGTGTTGGAGAAATCTGTCCCAAAGAAGCATGGAGCAGTCCTTGGAGGGGTTCTGGAAAGCTTCTCATATTAGCAGAACATGATTTAGAAGCTATAAGACAAATAACATTAATCTAAAAGTAACACAAGTTTTCCAGTTTCTTAGGTGGCAAAACTAAAGCCTTTGCCAATTGAAAGGACTCCTCGGTGTTTAACAGTAATCCTAAGGGTCCAAGAAGGGAGAAGCCCTAGCTGTTGCTTGGAAAAGAAAGTAGGCTCTGAGTTTTGAGCACTGAGACCCAGTGCAATAATAGCTCGGCGTGTCAACAAGGATGCATCAGGCATCATTTTGGTGTGCAGGAGTCAGTATGAGATATTGTTCCCTAAATCACCTGAAGAAGGTGAAAAGGGACACCCAGTTTTAATGCCTCAAGTTAGAATTGGACTAAAAGCTTCAGGTGGGTTGAATCTGTGAGAAGAGAAGTCAGTGGACCGAGCAAGGTGAGATGGGAAGGAAGAGGGAGAGAAAATAAAAAGCAGGGACCAAGAATCCCTGGCAGTCTGTCTAGTAACACCTCAGTGTACGTCCGTTCAGTAAACTCCAACAAGGTTGACTTGCTGGGTTTTAAACTGTTTTCTTAATGTCTCTAAAATAATTTACATTTTCTTTTAAATATTATGTTGGCATGAAATGGGAAATCGTTAGGTTGTTACCTATTGTTAGGTTCTAAACAATAGGGAGGAAGAAGAAATTATGCCCAAAATAATGGGCATTATGCATTCCTACGTAGGCACCAAAATAAAATCCAAAAATAGCCTTACTTAGCACCACAGATCTGATACCATGAGTGTTACATCTCAGTTTTGACACTTAATAGATTTTAGAAATATCTCAGTTTGTCAGCTACAAATCACATATCATCCATACTTCTTGGAATTCTGGAACATTTTTAGGATTTAAAAATATATACACATAGGACACAAAGGCACATTTTTTTTGTGGTTGAGAAAAGAGTTTCCCTGACAGCAACCACATGGCTCATTAAAAATGTTCTAGTCAGTTTAGATTTCAGATCTCATTACTGCTGTGACAGTCACCTAGCGTGTGTTACAAATGAATGTACATGCACAACACAAGCTGTTGGTTGGAAAACACAAAAAATACACATAGCCACTCTCTAAAACCCAAGTGTTGTACAGGTGGAAGTATAAAATATGAGTGATTTACCGGGGGCGGAGGGGGGATGGAACGGTGGATCACTAGAGTAAAAGTACAAGTTTACATCTGATATGTTGCAGGTATGCCAAAGATATAAGATCAAACATATTTTTAAAAATCCATAAAATTATTAGAAGTGTTTAAAACATTATGAAATATAGATGCTTCTGTGAAATATTTCATTTTTAAACAGCTAGATCTAGGATAAAACATAAGTTTGATTTTTTCATGAGAAGTAGCAATCACACAAGTGCAACCAAGCAAACACAACTTAAGAATTGAAACCAAAGAGGCAAACTTTGAGAATGTGCAAGGGGGCAGTTACCCTGACATAAATGCTGATAAAGTCACCTTTATCAGTTGAAAATGCTGAACCTAAAATTTTAGGATTGAATCAGTGATGACAGCAGGTTCTGGAATAGCTTCAGAAAAGTGGCCCAGAACCCAGCAAAAGCAAACACAGGTGCTAAGGCCTGTAAGCACCTCAGTTTAGTCCAATAGGTTTTCTATACATAAATATCAGCAAAATAGATACAGTAGTCGCCACTTGTCCACTGTTTCACTTTCACTTTTGTGGTTTCAGTTATCTGCAGTCAAATATGGTCAGAAAATACTAAATGAAAATTTCCAGAAATAAAAAATTCATGTTTTTTTTTGAATGAGGGAGAGGTGGGGAAAAGAAGAGCAGAGAGAGGGAAGGAGCGAGGTGGGTGGGATCTTGGTGTGTGCCAAACCTTTGGGGGGCAAAACATGATTGTAAGAAGGACTTTACCTAACAAATGCAATCAGTGTAACCTGGTTTCTTGTACCCTCAATGAATCCCCAACAATAAAAAAAAAGAACAAAACTCCCCAAAAAATAAATAAAAAAAAATAAATACCATCTATGTACATACAAAAAAAAAAAATCATGTTTTTTTCTTTTTTTAACTTTTAAATTAATATGAAGTATAAATGTTTAGATCACATTGTTTTCATTTCTAAGGCAAATATCAAGTTGTAGTTAAGTCCTTCACCCAGGGAGTGTGCTGAACACCTTCACACAGTGCAGATGAGGTGAGAACGTGTTGATCACCCTTCCTCTTCCCCTTGCCCCTTTTCTTCCTCTCCCCTCCCCCTCACTAGAATATACT
The DNA here is from genome assembly GCA_963574655.1 of Perodicticus potto. Lineage (NCBI taxonomy): Eukaryota > Metazoa > Chordata > Mammalia > Primates > Lorisidae > Perodicticus > Perodicticus potto. Next base: position 15,210 of record CAUYRH010001919.1, read on the forward strand.
TGTGTTTTTTCTTTCCTGTGGGCATGTAGTAGTTTACATATTGGTTTTATCTGAGTATTGAGTACATTGGATACTTCCCCCCCCCATTCTTGTGATACTTTACTAAGAAGGATGGATTTCAATTCCAACCAGGTAAACATGAAAGATGTAAAATCTCCATCTTTTGAATGACTGAATAGTATTCCATTGTATACATATATTACAGTTTTTTAATCCACTCATGGGTTGGTGGGCACTTCAGTTGCTTCCAGGTCTTGTAAACTGAGCTGCAATAAACCTTCTAATGCAAATGTCCTTGTGGTAAGATGATTTTTTTTCTTCTGGGTAGATACCCAGCAATGTGATTGCAGGATCAAATGGGAAGATCAACTTCTAGTTCTTTGAGAATTCTCCCTTTCCATAGAAGTTGCATTTGTTTGCAATCAAAGATATAAGGTTGGTTCAATATACATAAATCCATAAATGTAATTCACCACATAAATAAAATCAAAAACAAAAACCAGATGATTTTCTCAATTCATGCACTTTTAATTGTATGCCACTCTGAGTGATGAAGTCTCATACTATCCTGCTCCATGACTTCATTTCAATCATGTAAGAATTTTATCATTTCACATATATGAAGAATGGCAACTATGGACAGTACTATAAGGTATCGAGAGAGAGAGAGAAAGACACTATATTTGGCTAGGGCGCTGGCCACACACACAAAGGCTGGCAGGTTTGAACCCGGCCAGGGCCTGCTAAACAACAATGAAAACTACAACAAAAAAATAGCTGGTTGTTGTGGTGGGTGCCTGTAGTCCCAGCTACTTGGGAGGCTGAGGCAAGAGTTAGAGGTGCTATGAGTTGTGAAACTGCCACATAGTAAGACTCTGTCTCAAAAAAAAAAAAAAAAAAAAAGAAAGGAAGAAAGAAAGACAACATATTCACATACTTTTATTACAATATATTGTTATATTTGTTTTATTTTGTTATAGTTATTGCCATTAATTTCTTACTGAGCCTAATTTATAAATTAAACTTTATCATAGGCATGTATGTACAAGGAAAAGCATAGTTTGTATATATACAAAAAGTGCCAAAAATATATATACACATTTTAAGAAAGAAAAAACTTTATTAAAACTGTACTACTCAATCTATACCAAGAAGAAAAGATGTCTACAAGTCATGTTTGAGCACTTTTTGTAATTGCAGAAGTGAAATGTGACTTGAGAATTATAATTTTAGAAGTGTTTCCTTTCTCAAAATGTGCAGATAATTTTGGCACCCTTTTATATATAAGATCCAGTACTCTCTGTGATTTAGGCATCCCCTGGGAGTCTTGGAATGGACTGCACCTCTGTGAATAAGGGAGGATCAATGTACTACCAGTAAACACGTATCAAAGGGAGTAAAAGATGTACTTGAGGAGAAAGGAAAGTAACCCTAGATGGAAAGGCTGAGATGCACGAAAAGTGATAAATCTGTGCAGTTGTTATTGAGAATAGGCTAAGTTATGTTGAAGTAATGCATCAACCCCCAAATCTCAGTGGCTTAACCTTTTTATTAAGGTCTGTTTCTCACTGAAACTACATAACCAACAATAGCCACAAGGAGAATCTGCTCTACTGATTCACTGTGGGATCCAGGCTAAGGGGGTTCCATCTTTATGCAGCCACACATGGGACTGAGGCATCCTTGAAGATGCCATGGCTAAAAAAGAAAACACACGGGGTATATGTAGACATCTAAATGTCACCACTGCCACTTATAGCCCATTGGCCAGAATCAGTTACATAACTCTAATGCCAAGGGAAATTCTCCACTGGGAGGTGTTTCCCTCGTGGTTAGGGTCCAAGCCCTCCTGCCCCCATCTCAGGGCTTGAGCTGTTCTCTGGATCTCTGCTCTAGCCATTACATAAATCCCCACAATGGGTACTTGCTGTGACTGATGACTGGGCAGGGGTTGGCCTGGTTAGTGTTCCTTCCCAGGTCTGGCACATGGCTTCTGCTATGGCCCCTGTTCTTCAGAGTTCTTACAGACCCAGCACAGGTGTTTGCAAGCTGTATCCTTCACAGGCCAGGCTTCCAGGAAAAGCAGAAACTGCTCAAACAAGTAATTAAACTGTTAGTTTAAAAGTCAGCCAGCTTCCTTGCAAATGGGCATGGTGAGACTGGGGGGAGAGAGGACTTCAGGCATCTCTGGCAGGCAGGATCTGCCCAGAAACTTCCCTTAGGGGACACAGGAAGACAGCGTGAGACTTCTGGACACCCTGAGGAAGGCAAAAGTGGTGGAGACTGGGCAAGTGGTTGCGTATGTTCATTCAGTCTAATACTGTCAGCAGCTGTGGGTGGGGAAACAGTGGGACTGCAGGCTGGAAAGGCCTTGCCTGTGAGCTGTTTGGGTTTCCTTTGGACTTGGCACTCGGTTGAACTGCTTTGGGAGAACTTGGGCAAGAGTGCAGGGGACTTTGAGTATTGTCTGGGGCCCCAGACTGGGCCACCGAGCCAGACGGAGCTACCAGTGTTTGGTTGTGGGCTGTGTGGAGCCATTGTGAGAGAACTGCCCTGGCAAGCTCCACCCTCAGGGTCGCAGAATAAACATCAGGCAGGAGTGAGTAATCTACTGAGTGAGCAGCCTAAAGGCGGGGATTGAGATGCCTTGCAGCCTTAGCCTTCAGGGGCATAGGGTGAGACTGGTTTTGGCACACTGGGTAAGTCGATAGCTACTTAAGGAGTGATCCCAGCCACAAGTGCTTTCCTGGGAAAGCTTCTGCTTAGCTCAAGTTAGCAATTTAAAGTGTCTCTAAGCAGGCTGAGAAGGATTTAAGCTCTCCACCCTGCAGGGTTTGAGACAACATTAGAGACACAGGGTCACTCTCTACAAAGACCCAGTAACAACAGAGTAATTCTGCCAGGGTGTGACCTGGGAGAGACACCTCCCCACTCTGAAGACGGTCATAGGCAACAGTGAAAAATAATCATGAAGTGGAATCAACAGAAAAACTCTGGCAAAATGAATAATCAGAGTAGATCAACTCCCCCAAGCAACGACAAGGTAGATACAGCACAAGAACCCTTGCATAAGCAAATGGCTGAGATGTCAGAAGTTGAATTCAGAGTCTGGATAGCAACTAAGATCAGTGCAATGGAGGAAAAGATGGAATTAGAATTTCAAGCAGCAATCCAAAAGATGACCCAAAAGATGTCTCAAGAACTGAACGAATTCAAAGACAAAATGACCAAAGATTTTGACACATTGAGACAAGAAATTGTAGCCCTCAAAGATCTGAGAAATACAGTAGAATCCCTCAGTAACAGAATGGAACAAGCAGAAGAAAGGATTTCTGACATGGAAGACAAAACTTTGGAACGCTCCCAAACTTCCAAAGAGGTAGAGAAATGGAAGGAAAAAATGGATCATTCTCTCAGACAGCTCTGGGATAACTCAAAGAAAACCAATATTCGTCTTATAGGGATACCTAAAAATGATGAAGTGGCATCACAAGGCACAGAGTCTCTTCTTTGTGAGATTATGAAAGAGAACTTTCCAGACATGCCAAGAGATTCTGAAATTCAGATAGCAGACAGTTTCAGAACCCCAGCATGACCCAACCCAAATAAGACATCCTCCAGGCACATCATAATTAAGTTCACAAAAGTTAATATGAAGGAGAAAATTCTGAAAGCAGCCAGATGTAAGAAATCCGTTATTTACAAGGGGAAGAATATTAGACAAACTGCCAATTTCTCTGATCAAACCTTTCAAGCCAGAAGAGAATGGTCATCTACTTTCAACCTCCTAAAACAAAAG
>CAUYRH010001921.1:0-11408 GCA_963574655.1 Perodicticus potto
CACTGAAGAGGTGATTTGCCAACTCTTGCTAGTTTATGAAGTCTTTGTTATCAGTTGAAGATGAGATAAGCAACTTGAGCCAGGCCATGAATCAGGGCACTGCTTCTTCATGTAGAAAGGTCACCCCTCCCCACTAAAAAAAAAAATTTAGCTAAACTGAACAGTGTTTAATGCCCTAATTGGTAGGTTCTGGTGCAAGTGCTTTATCTCATTTGAGATTGGTGACAAACATTCCCTGGGCAAGTGCTTTGAGAAGCTAGAGATACCACAATACTGATTAAGGATACAGTAATAGATCCTGGAGTGAGAACTGCCTGGGTTCAAATCCTTGTTCAACTAGTTAGTTAATTGGGGAAAGTTATTTACCTCCCTGTGCTTCAGTAACCTCATGTGTAAAGTGAACATATCATTGTACATCTAAGTTAGCACATATGAAACCTTTAAAATTGAGCTTGGTACAAAGTAAGTACCACTGAGATTTTACAGCATGAGTGGTGACTCACATCTGTAACTCCAAGACTTTGGGAGGCCAATGTGGGAGGATTGCTGAGGCCAGGAGTTGGTGAACAACTTGAACAACATAACAAAACCCTATCTCTACAAAAAGAAAACAGATCTTGCTGTTATTACTACCGTTCTTGGAAAAACTTACTTAAAAGTTTTGGTCTTGGGGTGGCAGCTGTGGCTCAGTGAGTAGGGTGCTGGCCCCATATACTGAGGGTGGTGGGTTCAAACCCATCCCGGCCAAACAGCAACAAAAATATAGCTGAGCGTTGTGGCGGGCACCCATAGTCCAGCTACTCGGGAGGTTGAGGCAAGAGAATCGCCTAAGCCCAGGAGTTGGAGGTTGCTGTGAGCTGTGTGATGCCACGGCACTCTACTGAGGGTGATAAAGTGAGACTCTGTCTCTACAAAAAAAAAGTTTTGGTCTTATAGGGGAGGAGGCAGTTTTCTCTCTATTATAGATTACTTACCCTTTCCTATGACTCCCTCCATCCCTCCCTCCCTCCCTTTGTCCCTGTTCTTGCTTTGCCCCACTCCCACCCTCTCTTTCTACTATCGAAGCAGATGACGTCATGACCTTTTCTGCTGTTCTGCTAGCCCTAAAGTTATAGTATGTTCTTGGTAAATTCAATCACCACTGTTAATATTTTGGAAGCTTGGCTTATAGTGGATTATTACTTAAAGTACAAGACCTGGGCATAAAGATCTTTGCATAAATTTTTCGGGGAAAACAGAGAGGTTCTTGTGGTTTCTCTGAGGTAAGCAGCTTTGCCCTTCCTCCTTATCTCAGTTCATTAGAAAGCAATCCTGTTCTGTTGACATAGCTCATCTTTTTTCTTTTTCTTTTTTTTTTTGAGACAGAGCCTCAAGCTGTCACCCTGGATAGAGTGCCGTAGCATCACAGCTCACAGCAACCTCCAATTCCTGGGCTTAAGCGAGTCTCTTGCCTGCGCCTCCCAAGTCGCTGGGACTACAGGCGCCCGCCACAACACCCGGCCATTTTTTGGTTGTAGCCGTCATTGTTGTTTGGTGGGCCTAGGTTGGATTTGAACCTGCCAGCTCAGGTGTACGTGGCTGATGCCTTAGCCCATTGAGCCACAGGTGCTGAGCCATCTTTTTATTAATTTTTAATTAAAATCCCAACTGTCTACATTTATGAAGTACAGTGTGGTGATTTGATATACAACGTGGAATGCTTAAATCAAACTGATGAATATAGCATTCATCTCACTTAATTTTTGTGGTAAGACATTTAAAATTTACTCTTAGTTATTTTAAATATACCCCCCTTCATTGTGCACAGAAGGTGAGATCCCACCAAATGCCCTGCCTCCTCCCACCATTGCCTCCCTTTCCCCTCTACTCCCCCACTCACTCTCCCCTTTGCTAGACTATATTTGTATTTTATCATTTGTATGAGTGTGTAGTTGTTTTTATATTGATTTCATAATAGTATTGAGTACATTGGATACCTTTTTACCATTCTTGAGATACTTTACTAAGGAGAATGTGTTCCAACTCCATCCGGGTAAACATAAAAGATATAAAGTCTCCATCTTTTTTTATGGTTGAATAGTATATTCCATGGTATGCATGTACCACAATTTGTTATTCCATTCATGGGTTGATGGGTGTTTGGATTGCTTCCACGACTTGGCAATTATGAATTGGGCTTCAAGAAACATTTTGGTGCAAATGTCTTTGCTCCCCAAAGGCATAGCTCATCTTGACCCGGCTCTCTCTACTCACATAAAAACCACCAGGGACGCTTTTTGGGGTTGGTTCCAAGAATAGTGAATACATTTTCACTTTTGTAAAATGATTACATAAAAACAGAAAGTTAAACATTTTCGTTAAAATGTAGGTAATACAAGAACACGTTTAATCCTGCAATGTTTAAGGGCAGTCAGAGTGCTTACCCATTTGTGTTCCATATTCTACTCTATTTAAAGTCAGCTTTAACTAATACTCATTTTTGTCTAATTAGTTCCTTATATATTGTCCTCTTGGAATAATACTTCAGCCACTTACTTGTTTTGGTTTATTTTTTCTGTGTATATGCCATTTGGATGACATCGTACTAAATTTTAGTTCTTTCTTGTTTTCACTGAGCATTGCATCAAAGAATCAGCATTGCACCATTTGGGAGAATTACTTGTTGAATAAGAGAAAGTATTTGCCAAATGTATCCTCTCTACGTGCATTTTTTTCCCCTCTCATATAAGACAGGGACCTACTTCTGAGACACTTCCACAGTTTGTATTTTTTTTTTTTTTTTTTTTGAGACAGAGTTTCACTTATTAACCCTTGGAGAGATGGCGTCACCACTCACAGCAACCTCCAACTCCTGGGCTTAGGCGATTCTCTTGCCTCAGCCTCCCAAGTAGTAGGACTACAGGCGCTCGCCACAGCACCCGGCTATTTTTGTTGTTATTGCAGTTTGGCCGGGGCTGAGTTTGAACCCAACACCCTCGGTATATGGGGCCTATTACCTACTCACTGAGCCACGGGCACTGCCCCTAAAGTACGTATATTCTTATAATTATAACACTAACATCGGTAGTAGACATCATCAAGCCATCTTCAGTAACTTTTTGTATATTTTCAGGTATATAAAAATTGGGTTGTGGCAGCACTTGGGGCTCAGTGAGTAGGGTGCCGGCCCCATATACCGAGGGTGGCGGATTCAGCCCGGCCCCAGCCAAACTGCAACAAAAAAATAGCCGGTTGTTGTGGCCGGCACCTGTAATCCCAGCTACTCGGGAGGCTGAGGCAAGAGAATGGCCTAAGCCCAAGAGCTGGAGGTTGCTGTGAGCTGCGATGTCACAGCACTCTACCAAGGGCGACAAAGCGAGACTCTGTCTCTAAAAAAAAAAAAGGCTTAAAAATTGGGGATTTTGGTGTGCCAGCTGCCATTCACTTTGTTTTCTCTACATCTGATCTGTAGAAACTTCTACCCACACTCAGCTGAAGTAGGTAGAATACCCACTTAATTTATGAATAAATTTATGAATAAATTATCCAAGAAGTTGCAGGATTAAACTTGTTTTTGTAGTATATACATTTTAACAAAAATTTTAAGTAATTTTATGAATACCCACTTCATACACTTAATAAATTTATTCATAAATTTATGAAGTGGGTATTCATAAAATACCCACTTTAACCTCTTAAGGAGTGTGCCTTGTGGGGTCAAGTCCATTCTTCTTCTTCACATTGAAATCTTACTGGTCTTATAAGGCTAATTTTCAAGTTTTAGAAGTTGACTGAAAGTTATCAGAAGAGAGTTGTCTGGCTTTTGAAATAGGCTCTGCCAGCTTCTCATTAATTTTATCTTTTATGATGCTACGAGCATGATCACCAAGCAACTAAATAAATTTTGAGAGCCTGTTTGTTGGACTCAAACATCATATATTTTTATGACCCTGGTAATACATGTAGTCCCAAATTAACGTAGCTTAGTGTGCCTGAGAAGTAAACCAAGACAATTCTAATACTCAAATGTTAGGAAAACGTAATTATTAGGAAACTGTGTTTCAATGTCTATTCACGGGTCTTCAAAAAGATTCACGTGCAAATAGAGCTTTTTTCTTTTTTGAGACAGTCTCACTATGTCACCCTTGGTAGAGTGGCATAGTGACACAACTCAAAGCAACCTCAAACTCTTAGGCTTAAGAGATTCTCTTGCCTCAGCCTCCCAAGTAGCTGGGACTACAGCCACCTGCCCCACGTCCAGGTATTTTTTTGTTGTAGTTGTGGTTGTTTAGCAGGCATGGGCCACGTTTGAACCTGCCAACCCTGGTGTATGTGGCTGGCACCCTAACCACTGAGTACAGGCGCTGAGCTGACAAATAGAGCTTTATCATAAACTATGTTTGTTCTGTGTGTGAAATGAAGCTAGTGCTTGCCCATTAATTGAAAAGTGCTTTGATTCTTCCTCACGGTAGGCGTCTCAGGTGGACCAAGTATCTAAGCGGAGAACGGAAATAGCTGAGTCACCACAGTGAAGAAAATATTGGCTGTGTTCCAAGAGGTGTGGGCTTTACCACTTTATACCTATCAGGGCTGTTGTGGAGACCTTGATTTCTTTCTCTCCTATGTGTCCCCCACAATTCCATCTGTCTTCAAGTCCTGATGACAGCACCACACCAATTTTCCTGAATCCATCTCTTTGCTCCTCCTTTCTGCGTCTAAATGCAGGAGCTCATTGTTGCCAGCCTGGTTCTTACGATGGCTTCTGCCTGGTTGCTCTGTCTCTAATCCTTGCTCCTCTCTGAGGCGAAGGTAATCTTACAAAATGCAAAACTCATGGTGATTCTAGCTTGCACACCCTACAAACCTTCCCATTGTCTTGGGGTAAAGACCAAATTCCTTCCTTAAAGCACTAAAAAAGCCCTTCCTGTCCTGGGCACTACCACTGACCACGTCCCTCTTTCCCCTGAGTCCTTTATATTTTCTCAAACTCACCACTCATTCTTTTTTTTTTTTGAGACAGAGCTTCAAGCCGTCACCTGGGTAGAGTGCTGTGGCATCACAGCTCACAGCAACCTCCAACTCCTGGGCTTAAGCAATTCTCCTGCCTCCATCTCCCAAGTAGCTGGAATGACAGACGCCCACCACAACGCCCGGCTATTTTTTAGTTGCAGCCGTCATTGTTGTTTGGTGGGCCCAGGCTGGATTCGAACCCCCCAGCTCAGGTGTATGTGGCTGGTGCCTTAGCTGCTTGAGCCACAGGCGCTGAGCTACACCATTCATTCCTGTGTATGCTTTTTCCTCTAACACTAACATTCTGTCCCCATTTTCTACCTCATTCTATTTTATTCGAGAGGCAAGCCCTTGGACTGGTTAGTTTCTTTGCTGGCATGCTTTTTAAAATACTTCTTCTTCTCCACCAGAATATAAGCTTCATGAGGACCAAGGCCATGTTTGTCTTTTTAGCTCCTACATACCTAGCACCTGATCCAGTGCCAGACTCATCAGAGGTGTTCAACAAGGATTTGTTGAATGAGTAAAGTGATGAGCACGTTGCCCGGCATATGGCGAGCATTCATGAATCACACTGTCCATATCTACATGTGTACCCTTCCATTCACACATCGACACACAGGAGGCACAGTCACCATTAATAAAATAGCATCGCCGTATATAATAATAGGCTTACCACGAAGACCGTGACAGGAAAGATACAGTCTATTAATTTATTGAAATTATTGAAAGTGTATAAATTGGCTTTTCACCAAGACTAAAAAATACTCCTATAAACAAATGGGACTTAAATTTGAATGAGCTTTCTGTGTAGGAGAGGTGGTAAAAAAGTACACATGTAGTGAAATTTTAGTAGCCCACATTATTTGAACATACACAGAGGTTATGGGGAGCAAATGTTTCAGTTACTACTATTTATGTGTGTGGCACTGAGTACTCACACTGTGCCTGGAAACGGTGTATGTTTTAAAAGGAGCTGTAGTTCCTTGCCAGGTGGAGCTACAAGTTCTGATTTAGAAAGGGCTGAAACAGGTCTATATTTTGCTGAACCTAAGCTTTACTACAAAGCCCTTCCTGGCTCCCTGGCATACCCTGGAACGTCCTAGCATTAAAGGGAAGGGAGGTGGTGAAGGGAGAGGCGGCGAGGCTGGGAAGTGAGAGCAGTAACTGAAAGAGGCCAACCTTCAGCTGTTGGCTTCCAGTCGCTACCTCCTGTCCAAAAGAAACAGGGGTAAGCATGAGGGAAAGCAAATCAGGGAGTTAGAAATTCACAGCCTGTGACATTCATGTCACTTTCCATGACTAAAATGTTGAGAACTGGAAAGCAACTTTCCAGGCCAATTTCTCATTGATAAGCTCTGGTTTAGGAATTGCTAAGCTACATTGGGTCAATGAAGGTATTTGCTTTCCCTTACCAATCTCTGATGTCAGTGTCAGCAGAACAAAAAATACATGTCCAGGAGGCTCTGTAAGTCTCTAGTATAGTCTTACAGTGTACCCCTAAGGCATATACACTTTTAACCTGTCAAATATACTAATGAGAATATGGGCTTTTTTTCTTAAAAGTTAAAAAACTTAGAAAGATCTTTAGAGATCAGTGTATATACAGATTGGATAAATATTAGTATTCAGCCATTCTCTTTAGCTCAGTTAAAATCCATCAATTGGACCCCATCTTTTTTTTTTTTTTTTTTAAGAGACAGAGTCTCACTTTGTCGCCCTTAGTAGAGTGATGTGGCTTCACAGCTCACAGCAACCTCCAACTCCTGGCTTAGGCCATTCTCTTGTCTCAGCCTCCCGAGTAACTGGGACTACAGGTGCCCGCCACAACGCCCAGCTATTTTTTTTTGTTGTTGTTGCAGTTCGGCTGGGGCCAGGTTTGAACCTGCCACCCTTGGTATATGGGGCCTGCGGCCTACTCACTGAGCCACAGGCGCTGCCCAGTTGGACCCCATCTTTAAAGATTTCACTCTAAAGGGCAGCTCTGTTAAGGACCTACTCCCCGTAACTGTCATAGTGAGTCTATGTTACTATGTGTGCTATATATTGTTTTAGCCTCTCCTTTGGCTCTTAAATTTTTTTTTTTTTTTTTTTGAGACAGAGTCTCACTTTGTCACCCTTGATAGAGTGCCTTGGTGTCTTACCTTACAGCAACCTCAAATTACTGGGCTCAAGAGATCCGCTTGCCTCAGCTTTCCACGTATCTGGGACTACAGGTGCCTGCCACAATGCCTGGCTATTTTAGAGATGAGATCTTGCTCTGGCTCAGGCTGGTCTCGAACCTGTGAGCTCAGGCAATCCACCCGCCTCAGCTCCCAGAGTGCTAGGATTATAGGTGTGAGCCACAGTGTCCAGTTAGCTCTGATTGTTCTCTTGTATTTTAATTATTCCAGTGGTATGGTGCACTATCCTTATTATATCTGGATTGAGCCCAATTAGTAGATATTAAAAAGATATCCTTTAGAGAATCCATTTATTTATAATCATAATTAATAAAGTTAGGATGTATAACAATTTTTTTTTTTTTTTTGAGACAGAGCCTCAAGCTGTTACCCTGGGTAGAGTGCTGTGGCATCACAGCTCACAGCAACTTCTAACTCTTGGCCTCAAATGATTCTCCTGCCTCTGCCTCCCAAGTAACTGGAACTACAGGCGCCTGCCACAATGCCCAGCTATTTTTTGTTTGCAGCTGTCATTGTTATTTGGCGTGCCCAGGCTGGATTCGAACCCTCCAGCTCAGGTGTATGTGGCTGGCGCCTTAGCCACTTGAGCCACAGGGACCAAGCCTAGGATGTATCATACTTAACTCAATGTCCTCCTTCTGTTTCCTAAGTAGCAGCCGCCTGGCCCTGGAAGTCAATTTTCTTTCTTTTCTTTTTTTGAATTCTTTATTAAAAGGGTTTGTTTGGATAACTGTTGTGCAAAGCTGTTTAAAAAAAAGAAACAAAACCCTACACAAATAGCATTTGTTTGCAGCAAAGACGGGCCCAGAACAAGGAAAGTACCCCTAAAGGTGTGAATGACTATTGCTCACCATACCCCAACCTTGACCCAGCTAGGACTTTAGTTTCTCAGCCCAAGGCACTGCCTATTGATCCAGGGCTAGAGCTAGGCTTATTCCTGATTTCCCAGTCAAGCTTTTCTTTCTTGTTGATTGATTGATTGATTTGATTGATTGAGATAGAGTCTCACTCTGTCACTCTGTCACCCTGGGTAAAGTGCCAATGCCTCAGTCTAGCTCACAACGATCTCAAACTCTTGGGCTCAAGCCATCCTCTTACCTCAGCCTCCCAAGTACCTGGGACCACAGGTGCCCACCACAATGCCTGGCTATTTTTAGAGATAGGCTTTGCTCCTGCTCAGGCTTGACTCAAACTCCTGAGCTCAAGCAATCCACCCTCTAGACCTCCCAGAGTACTAGGATTACAGGCATGAACCTCCCACCACGCCCAGACCCACTCAAACATTTTAGATCCCAAAGGAATTTCACCTTATGCATTTAGTTACACTCCCTCTTCAATTTTGGACACAAGGTTTGAGATATGTAAAATATCTTTATAATACTTTTCTTTCCACTAGTTAAAAAAAAAAGTTTTCTTTTCCATAAGTCATAATCATTTCTTTGTATTAATGATCTGATGTGCTCTTATATATAATTTCAAAACTGAAGCAAAGTCCACTAAGGATTTATATGTTTTCACAATTTATTGGTTATTAAAATAATGGCATATTAACAGGCATATTATATAGGAGAATTTTTCTTTCCTACTATAGAAGAGAAAAAGCCTGTATTTGTGACATTTACAATTATGTATATTAACTTTTTTATTCATGAGAAATAGACTTAATTTATTGATATGATTTTATATAGAGAATAGATGTGAACATCTCCTCTCTCCTTTTATCATTCTTTCTCTCTCTCTTTGATTTACTTGAAAAATAAAATCCATACTCAATGATTTGAATAAGCAAATAATTTCTAAGAATATCTGTCATGGCCATTCACAGTACCGCACAGCTGTTATTTATTTATTTTTTTAATATCACAGTTTTTAAGAGACACTGACCTTGTGGAGCATATGATGTATGCATGGTGTGTAGCTGTCCTAGAAAAAGTCAAGGCAAATCCCATTTTTATGGCTTTAGTTTTTAAATCCCAGGAAGACTTTACAGAAAGAGACTGACAAGAGGGACAGGTGGATATTGGCTCCAGCTTGGTGACAAGTTTTCAACCTCAGCTGCATTCTTACAACAGGGGAGTGCAGAGCAGCTGGCAGCCGGGGAGCCACTGTTCTGCAGATGGAATTCTTGTGGCAGAGGGAAGAATGTTCTCTCTGGCTCCTCATGCTTTGTGAACAAAGAGCACAACTAAAGAGCCTGAAGCTACTGTTTGATCTAAATAGTGGAGTTCCACTCACTCTTCCTTGTCACATCTTTTGTATTACAGTTCTAGTGAGTTATGATTAGAAAAGATATAAAGTTTTCCAATTGATTGTTAGTCACTGATGTCTCTGAACTCCATATGGTCTTCTAAAGCCCACTTTTCACAATTGTGTGATTTGGGACAAGAATCTAAGTAGAGGGCCACAAACTACATATCTAAATATTTACAAGTTAGGAGTTAACAAACTGTTAAATAAGAGGTGTTCTTTCTTCTAAACTGGAGTTTCCTCCAGAGCACGGAGGTCTGGAGGGAGCCAGTCCCCTTTCCCATCACTGGCTCCATCTCACACTGCAAGGGGCTTTATGTACATCTGTGGACACCCCAACTCACATATCCAGGCTTCCTCCACTTCCTGGATGATAGCTTCTTCTTGGTTACTCTTAGGTATAGAAACTCTGGAAGCAGGATGAGGACTATTTGGGCAAGAAATTATGGGGTCCTGGAATTCAGAAAGTGGTCCAGAAGGGATGGCGCAGGCTCCTTACACAGCAGACTACCTGCAATGTGGGGAAGAGTGGGGCTGGATAGGGCCAGAGGGGGACCCTCTATAGCACGGAGCTTAGGACAAGGGTTCATTCACCTAGGTCTAAGAACAATACTTTTCTTTCAAACCCCAATATATATAATATTGTTCCCTCCACAGCCAGACAGGGAGGAGGAGGACATTGTGGTTAATTTCTAAGTTCTCCGTTTAATTAGTAATGGGTAAAGCCAGTATTATTTACCGAGTGTTTATAGCCAATCTGCTCTCAAACTAGGAATGATTTCAGTAAGGACCAGGTAAGTTTTTTCCTTCTGCATATAAAATATGCAACCTGTAAGTTGGTGGTTCAATGTGAAGACCATTCTTTCCTTACATTTCTCCAGGATTTGGAAGGGTAACAGCAGCTGTGGAATAACCCTCCTCCTAGTTAGTTATATTTGACAAGTCTTTGGTCTGAAAGGTAAATGGCAGCCATTATTCTAATCCTATAAATAAGGATCTTGGAAAAGCCTTTCACGTTATGGTTACTTCATATGCATAATAAACTAAGAAAGGAGCCGGCACCAGATACAAGAGTTCTACCTGTGCTTATAAATCACTGAAACATGGGTTCAGGTAAATAGAACACAGAACCAAAAAGATCTGAATAATATTGCTTTTGGTTTATGTAGCAGAAATTCAAAAGAACAGAGGAAAGAATCCCTATTTATATTATTCACTGAATCACCCATAAATTAGTGGCTGGTGTAGGGGGAACCCATAGAGTGTTAGTAGAAAAGCTAATGTTACATAGATTTCTACTTTAAGGTCCAGGGGGACCCAGCCAAGTGGAAAAATAGCTGAGTTATGGTGGAAACCAGTCACCTTGTTAAAACTGAATAACCAGGTGTTTAGGAAAAGAATAGTATGAGAGACTGGATTTTTTTTTCCTGCTGAACACAGTCATTCACTGTGAACACAGAGAAAAGGAATCTTTGTTACTAGCACAGAAAAGATAAAAATGTGTTCATTTGAATGTTTAAAAACTAACCTGTGTCACAAGTCCAATTTGAGTTTCACAACATAATCACATTTTGAGCTTTAATTATGTTGTATTTCCTGGAATAACTTTAAGTTGGGGTTTTTCAGCAAATAGTTTACAGCAATCCAAATTGGGATACATTTGTAGGTGTAGGTTGTATTCGCTTTTTCTATGTGATTTTTCTTTTAAAGAAAAGCGAGCTTAAGGCTCGGCGCCTGTGGCTCAACAAGCTAAGGCGCCAGCCACGTACACCTGAGCTGGCGGGTTCGAATCCAGCCTGGCCTGCCAAACAACAATGAGGGCAACCAAAAAATGGCTGGGCATTGTGCCGGGTGCCTGTAGTCCCAGCTACTTGGGAGGCGGAGGCAGGAGACTCGCTTGAGCCCAGGAATTGGAGGTTGCTGTGAGCTGTGATGCCACGGCACTCTCTCCAGGGTGACAGCTTGAGGCTCTGTCTCAAAAAAAAAAAA
>CAUYRH010001922.1:0-15983 GCA_963574655.1 Perodicticus potto
CAATATCATGTCAGTATCCAGGGATTGGGTCTTCATTGGGCAGCTGGCTGTAACTGATGAAGACCCGCCCCTAAGAAGTTCCGGCAAAACAAGTCCCTGGGACTATATAAACCCCTGAGCAGAGAGCTCAGGGGCAGACTTTGGCAGGACTTTGGAGAGAGAACAGCTAAGAAGCAGACCTCACTGGATTTCAGAGCGGGAACAGGGAGATCTGCCTGTTCCCCTCCAGAAGCAGACCTCGGCTAGAACTCGGAGAGGGAAGAGGAAGAGCTGTCTGTTCCCCTCCAGAAGCAGACCTCGGCTAGACCTTGGAGAGGGAACAGGAAGAGCTGCCTGTTCCCTTCCAAAGCAGACCTTGGCTAGAACTTGGAGAGGGAACTGGAAGAGCTGCCTGTTCCCCTCCAGAAGCAGACCTCAGCTGGACCTCAGAGAGGGAGCAGGAGTTTGCTCCCCTCCTGGGTCCTCTTGCCTGGAGGTTTGGTTTTTCCTCCACTGGTAATTCTTCTTTCCTGTAAATAAATCCTGACTTACCACTACACCTGTGGTCCGTTGATTCCTTCTTCGAATTGCCTGAGACCAAGAACCTGAAATTCCGGCATCAGAAACATTACTGAAAATTGCTTAAGAAGAGTTTAACGAGGGGTGAATGAGAAAAAATACAATAAAATATAGAGGGCTGGATGTGGTGGCTCATGCCTGTAATCCTAGAACTATAAGAGGCCACAGTGGGAGGGTCACTTGAAGCCAGGAATTCAAGATTAGTCTGGATAACACAGTGAAACCTTGTCTCTACAAACATTTTTTTTTTTTTTAATTCACTGGGCATGGTATCGTGTGCCTGTAGTCCCACCTGCTATGGAAGTTGAGACAGGAGGAATATTTAAGCCCAGGAGTTCATGGTTACAGTGAGTTATAATAAAGCCACTGCACTGTAGGCTGAGTGATAGAGTGAGACTGTGGCTCTTAAAAAAAGAATTTAACGAATTTATTAGAACATTCATATATATAATAGTCTTATAACAATGTTTGTTACTAAGTTGAAGCAACCATGATGTATTAAAATGACATACCAAGCTTGTTGCAATGCTCATTTTTCTAAGTCTTAAAATCCTGAAACACACAAATCAGCTTACAATACAAATTCCATTTTTTCTTGTTATTCTTTTGCACATTCATCTAATTCTTTGCCCTTCATTTCACACTACACCACTGAGGGAACAAATAGCACAATAAAGTTGTGGAAGACTTCAGAGCTGAACCCCATTGTGCTCTTAGCCTGGAAGAATGTCAGCAGGCAGGATTAAAAGGAGAACATAGTAATAAACATAAACATATTAGTTCCCACTAAGCTTCTCTTAAGAATACTTTTTGTGTTAACCCCTTAGGCTTCTAAAAAATTTCCTGCAGAGAGGTAAGTCTATGTGTCATTCATTTAAGAACATTTCTACACTAAGGGAAAATAACAATGTTAGGACTCTTGTGCACAAATACAGTGGAACAAGTTATCATGGATACTCAACTGGCAATCAGTGATGATTGCTGCACTCAATCAATGTCCACCAATCAGTAGTCTTTGTATATGCTAATAACAGCCAAGATGAAAAGCTAATCAAGGACACAATTCCCTTCACAGTAGCTTCAAAAAAATGAAATAGCTGGGAATGTACTTAACAAAAGAGGTGAAGGACTTCTACAAAGAAAATTATGAAACCCTAAGAAAAGAAATAACAGAAGATATTAAGAAATGGATGAACATGCCATGCTCACGTCTGGAAAGAATCAACATTGTTAAAATGTCTATACTTCCAAAGCAATCTACAGATTCAATGCCATCCCCCTTAAAATACCAACATCATACTTTCAAGATGGAAAAAATAATTCTTCGTTTGTATGGAACCAGAAAAAAACCCATATAGCCAAGACAATACTTAGTAATAAAAACAAAGCTGAGGGCAACACCCTACCAGAATTTAGGCTATACTATTTTGTCCTAGTGAACAAAATAGCATGGTATTGGTACAAACATAGATATATTGACATTTGGAACCAAATAGAAAATGATGAGATGAAACTAACATCTTATAGCCACCTGATCTTTGATAAACCAAACAAGAACATACTCTGAGGAAAAGAATCCCTATTCAATAAATGGTGTTGGGAGAATGGATAAACACCTGTAAAGGACTGAAATTGGATCCACGCCTTTCACCATTTACAAAAACTGATTCATGATGGATAAGAGATTTAAATCTAAGGCATGAAACAATAAAAATACTCCTAGAATGTGGGGGTGGGAAAGCCTTGAAGATACCAGCCTGGGGAAAGATTATATGAAGATTTCTGTGGCAATTTCAACAACAATAAAAATAAACAAATGAGACTTAATTAAACTGAAAAGTGAAGGAAATAACAAAGAAAGCAAATAGACAACCTTCAGAATGGGAAACGATATTTGCATATTATGACTCAGACAAAAGCTTGATAACTAGGATCTCCAGATAACTCAAATTAATCAACAAAAAAGACCCAACACTTCCATATATCACTGGCAAAAGATATGAATAGAACCTTTTCTAAAGAACACAGATGAATAGCTAACAAACATAAGAAAAAATGCTCATCATCCCTAATCATCAGAGAAATGTAAATCAAAACTACTCTGATATATCACCTAACCCCAGTGAGAATAGCCCACATCACAAAGTCTGAAAGCTGCAGATGCTGGCACAACTGTGGAGAGAAGGAATCACTTTTGCACTGCTGGTGGGACTGCAAACTAGTACAACCTTTGTGAAAGGAAGTATGGAGAATCCTCCAAGAACTCAAACTAGACATCCCTTTTGATCCTGCCATTCCATTACTATGCATCTACCCAGAAGAAAAAGAATTCTTTTATCATAAGGACATTTGTTGCTCAATTTACAATTGCCAAAATGTGGAAATGACCTAAATGCCCACCAACCCAGGAATGGATTTATAAGCTGTGGTATATATAGACTTTGGAATACTATTCAGCCATTAAAAAAGATGGAGACGAGGAGGGGCAAGATAGGCAACTGGATGTCTATTTGCTTTGGTTGTTGTCTCCTTGGCTGTACAGAAGCTTTTCAGTTTAATTAAGTCCCATTTGTTTATTGTTGCAGTTGTTGATATTGCCATGGCAGTCTTCCTCATAAAGTCTTTCCCCAGGCCAATGTCTTCCAGTGTTTTTCCAATTCTTTCTTTGAGGATTTTTATCGTTTCATGCCTTAAATTTAAATCCTTAATCCATCTCGAATCAATCTTTGTAAGGGGAGAAAGGTGCACATCCAATTTCAGTCTTTTACATATGGATATCCAATTCTCCCAGCACCCTTTATTGAATAGGGAGTCTTTCTCCCAGTGAACACTCTTGTTTGGTTTATCGAAGATTAGATAGCTGTAAGTTGTTGGTTTCATTTCCAGGTTTCTATACGATTCTAAGTATCTATGTCTCTATTTTTGTGCCAGTACCATGCTGTCTTGATCACTATGGCCATGTAATACAGCCTAAAATCTGGTATGGTGATACCCTCAGCTTTATTTTTATGCCCCACCCTGCTGATATTGACTGCCCCGCCTTCCACCTTGCCAGAGCTGCATAAGCCGGTGACCCAAGCGGCAACCTGCCAGAACCGCCCACTGCACACCCCTCCCTGCTGGAGCCACCACACCCCTCACCCTGCCAGAGCCGTGCACCATGCACCGCTCCCTGCCTCTGGAGCCATGCCCCCACACTCCTGGAGCTGACACTACAGCTACCTCCCTGGCCATGGGAGCTGCCTGAAAGTTGTGGGACACCTTCCACAAAGATTCAGCAACAGCAGAGTGACAACTGTTGTGACATCCCACCACGGGGGTTAAAAATGTATGGCACCTTCATTGGCAACAGCACAGCCATTCAGAAACTGTTCAAGTGCATCTCGGAGCAATTCACAGCCATGTTCCAAAACAAGGCCTTCCTGCACTTGTACATGGGCGAGGACAAGGACAAGATGGAGTTCACTGAGGCTGAGAGCAACATGAACAACTTTGTGTCCGAGTACCAGCCTTACCAGGATGCCACAGCTGAGGAGAAGGGCGAGTTTGATGAGGAGGAGCAGCTAGCCCCTGCTACCGAGTAAAGCGTGGAATTGGTGTGAACTCTTTATTCACTCACAACTTGTTCCCTGATAGCTGTGTCTGTGTGCCCATGCTGTTCTTTCTGTCTCAACATCATATGCTGTACAGACATCACCATTAAAGCATTTTCATAGTGAAAAAAAAATTCTAATCTCGGAAAGACACCTCCCCAACTCTGAGATCTGCCAGAGGAAGCCAGACGTTGCCCTATAGGGATATCAACGCTGCAGAGTGGCTGGGGCAAAGGTGCAGTGGCTGAGGGAGAAAATAATTTTCTGAGTTATTATACTCAGGTTTGGACTGAGCTCAGGTGGAACACTCCCCAGGTGCCATTGAGTACCCGAGGCAGGCAGGCCTCAGATCACCCAGCCAGCTGATGGCAGAGCGTGGTGGCTGGTTAGAGGTGGCACTGACTTTCCTTTGACTCTGGAAGGCACAAAGCCCTAGCATGTCTGCTTATTGGAAGGAGCAGTACCACAGCCCTGAAGGGGTTACCAGTAACTGGGCATGAAAGAGGTGAAAGGTAGGGAAAGAGATACAGCCCCCTGGACTAATTCTGATACTGGATGGGCCATTCTGACTCCACAGAGCACCAGAGTGAGCCATATTTGAGTAGCCAGTAGACCTCTGCTGTCTAGTTGCTGGAGACCTTTAGACCTCTCCCACTTGAGAGTTGGTACTGACTGGGTCAAATGCTTTGAAACTCCTAAACTGGGCTAATCACCCAAGGACCCTCTTGGGTGGTACCCTGGTTGTGTGGCAACGGGAAGGGTTGATTTTCCTCTTCCAGTTGTTGCCCTTGGGGGATGGAGTGACTTACTTGCTTGTATTTCTCCACAGCAGGGACTGCAACCCAGAGTCACTAATCCACTAGGATCAGACAAATATCAGCTGAATACAAAACAGAGCCACCTAACCCCACCACACCAAGCAGGTCCCCATAGCCTCAAGCTGTAATACTTTATGGGTCCTTTGCAAAGCTGAAGGGGAAAAAGCTACAGTCACCAGTCCCAGATCCTTCACAAATGGCTGGTTCGCCACAACTCCAGGAGCCCTCAATCCAATTTCACCTTACCTGCCCATCTAGTCAAATGGTGAAAAATAATCATGAGGCAGAACCAGCAGAAAAACTCTGGCAAGATGAATAATCAGAGTAGATCAACTCCCCCAAGGAATGACAAGGCAGACACACCAGAAGATCCCATTAATAAACAAATGGCTGAAGTGTCAGACACCGAGTTCAGAATTTGGATGTCAAATAAGATAAACAGAATGGAGATAAGGTTGGAAGCAGCATTTCAAGAAGTAAATCAAAAGTTGTTGCAAGAATTCAATGAATTCAAAGACAAAATCACCAAAGGTTTTGACACAGTGAGGCAAGAACTTGCAGCCATCAAAAAACTCAGAAATACAGTAGAATCCCCGAGTAACAGAATGGAACAGGCAGAAGAAAGGATATCTGACACTGAAGACAAAGCTTTTGAATGCTCCCAAATGCTAAAGAGGAAAAGAAGTGGACAGCAAAAATGGACCATTCCCTGAGAGAATTATGGAACCACTCCAAAAGAGCGAGCTTTAGCCTTATAGGAAATCCTGAAGGAGAAGAGGTTACTTCGAAAGGCCCAGATGCTCTACTCTACTACAAGAGATAATGGAAGAGAACTTCCCAAACATGGCAAGAGATTCTAAAATCCAAATAGACAGTTTCAGAACCCTAGCATGACACAATCAAAAAAAAAAAAAAACATCTCCTAGACACACTACAATTAACTTCGACAAAGTTAATATGAAGGAGAAAATCTGCAAGCAGCCAGATGTAAGAAAACCATAATCTACAAATGGGAAGAATATCTCAATGACTAGAGATTTCATTCCTGAAACTTTCCATGCTAGAAGAGGATGGTCATCAACCTTTAACCTCCTAAAACAAAATAACGTTTAACCCAGGATCCTGTTTCCAGCTAAACTGAGTTTCATGTATGATGGAGAAATTACACACTTTATTTTTTATTTATTTTTTATTTTTTTGAGACATAGCCTCAAGCTGTCACCCTGGATAGAGTGCCGTGGCATCACAGCTCACAGCAACCTCCAATTCCTGGGCTCAAGCGGGTCTCTTGCCTCCGCCTCCCAAGTAGCTGGGACTACAGGCGCCCACCACAACGCCCGGCCATTTTTTTGGTAGTAGCCGTCATTGTTGTTTGGCGGGCCCGGGCTGGATTCAAACCCGCCAGCTCAGGTGTATGTGGCTGGCGCCTTAGCCTGTTGAGCCACAGGTGTTGAGCCATTGAAGAAATTTGCCATAACTAAACCACCTTTCCAGGATATTCTTAGACCCATCCTCCACAATGACAAGCACAATGCTCTGCCAACAAATTAAACTCAGTCAGAAACTTTGATCAAACTCCAACTTCAGTGGCGAAACGATTAAAAATGTCCACTGGACTTTTGAAAAACTTGATACCCCAAATACACTAGGCTTATCAATCCTCTTAATGTGAATGGCCTCAATTGTCCTCTAAAGTGGCACAGATTGGCTGACTGGATACAAAAACTCAGGCTAGATATCTACTGCATACAAGAATCTCATCTTATCTTTAAAGATAAATATAGACTCAGGGTGAAGGGATGGTCATCTATAATTCAGGCAAATGGAAATCAGAAAAAAGCAGGTGTTGTGATTTTATTCGCAGATACAATAGGCTTTAAACCAACAAGAGTAAGGAAATATAAGGATGGTCACTTCATATTTGTTAAAGGCAGCACTCAACATGATGAGATTTCAATTATTAACATTTATGCACCCTACCAGAATGTACCTCAATTTCTAAGAGAGACTCTAACAGACATGAGCAACTTCATTTCCTCCAGCACCATAATAGTTGGAGATCTTAACACCCATTTTCCAGCATTGGCTAGATCCTGCGATTAGTAACTCACCAAAGAAATTTTAGACTTAAACTTAACCATTCAACAATCGGATTTAACAGACATCTACAGAACATTTCATCCTAACAAAACTGAATACACATTCTTCTCATCAGCCCATGGAACATACTACAAAATTGATCACATCTCAGGACACAAGTCTAACTTCAGCAAATTTAAAAGAATAGAAATTATTCCTTGTGCTTTCTCAGACTATCATGGAATAAGAGTTGAACTCAGTAATGACACAAATCTATACACTCACACAAAAACATAGAAACTAAATAACCTTATACTGAATGATAGCTGGGTCATAGATAAGATTAAGAAGGAAATTACCGGGAGGCAGAGCATGATAGCGGTCGGGACAGATACATAGCCCATCTCTCACAGGACATCAGGTGAGAGGGAGGGTCTCTGGATATTTCCCTGTGTGGATGGACAGTTGGAGATGCACAGCAAAATGGTGGATTGCTGTATTTGAGATGTAGTTCAAAACCTCAGACTGTGATATACACTTTCCCCCTGCCCAGCGGAGATGGCCAGCAGCCGGCCCCTCCTACAGGGAGGACAGCAGTTCACAACTCGCAAAACCTAATTGATGAAAATTTCAGTGAAGCATGGATTCCTGAGTCTGGCAACCAGAAAGGGGTGTTGCTTGGAGCCATAGAGGACTAGGCAGCCCAAGGGAGAATTGAAGGGAGGGGAACCTGCTGGGAAACAGACATGTTGAATTGTCCGAAATGGTGGACACCTTTCCCCCCGAGAATTGGGAGTAATTGAACGAACAGCGCCATCCCTGGTGGGGAATCCTGGGTGAGGTCTGACTGTTCAGGGTGCGCAGGGAACTGGGGATTGGAGGAGACACTCTGAGCTGTGGAAATTGGTGAAGAGGGTCCCCATGCACTACAGCTGTGGAAACAGGGGCAGTCCGGAGCAGCGGCAATAGCAGCTGTGGAGGTGGCAAGAGCTGCGGCAGCTGTGGCGGCCAGCCTGTCTCCCAAAGCCGATTACAGTTGCCAGTTTGCGCGAGAACATGGGAGCAGAGTGGAGAGATTTGCGAAGTGTGGACTGCTACACCAAGTTTGGAGGTCGGATAGGAGTGCCGTCTTGGGCAGAACACCCAAAGTGGGGCACCTTTTAGAAAACAAACTGTTGGAGAAACTCCAAAAATGGCGACCGCCAGGTAGAGTGGTTACCGTAGTAACAAAGTAAAAGGTGAATCAGGTATAAGCCTGGGAACCACTCACAGCGCCATCTGGTGTCCGGAAAATATATTGCATTATAAATTTATTCACACTGAAACTGACATCTACCTCATACAAATAGATGTGTATTTCTATATATATATATACAAAAATAATATTTTTGAGGTTGGTGTGTTTTTTTTTGTTTTTTTTTCATCCTTTTCTTGGAGGAGCCATTGATCATTAAGTTTTTATTTTCCTTTTTTTCTTATGTTATTTTTATTTCTTCTATTTTCAATTGTATTTTTCTTTTTCCTTTCTTCTTTTCTGTCACTCTTTTACAAACACTACTTCTTTTCTCTCTCTCCCCATCCTCTTCTTCCCTTCTTATGGCTTGTGAGGGTGCTTACGTCAGAAATTTTAGAGGCTTTTTTTTTTTTCCCAAGTATTTTACAAGTATCATTATTTTTATTGTAGATTTTTTGTTGCTGTTGTTCTTTGGTTTTTTGTTTGTTTGTTTGTTTTTGTCTGTATGACTATGTGTTTCTGACTGTGGGTGCATCTGTGGGCTTGTGGGTCTGGTAGCCTTTTTACTTGTTTATTAGTTCATTTGGTCTCAATGTGATTGGTGTTTTAAATGTTTTCCTTGCCACCTTGATCCTTCAGTCTACCCCCTCCCCCAGTCTGGAAGTCTAGAAGTCCAACTCATCCAGAATCAAGATTGTTTGCATTTCTTAGCTAGGACTGGGCATTGCATAGATGGTGGCTGTACAGCTGTGCTGTTCCTGTGAATCCAGTAACTGTACAGGAAGACATAGAGGGAAAGGTGATTGTCCTGGCCCAAACAAAAAGAGTATCTCAGCATCAGACAGAGGCTAGGGTTCCCTAACCGTGGGTGGAGGCTCAGAAGCTGCTGAAGTGCACGAACCTAAGGGGAGGCACCTTCCACCCAACTTCAGCATTAGTAGAGTGACCCTGCTGCCGTCTAACTCTGGATAGTCATTTCCCCATCTCTGTGGCCTTCCAGAGGGAGCCATACTTCGCCCTATAGGGATTCCCATACTGCAGAACAGCAGCAACAAAGGTGCAGTGGCCAAGGGAGAAATTCTTTTGCTGTCTGGATATCCTCAGGTTTGGACCGAGCTCAGGTGGAACTTTCTTCAGCTGCCATTGAGCACCTGAGGGAGGCAGACCCCAGCCTCCCCTGCTGGATAATGGTAGACTGTGGTAACCACGAGGAGGAGGCATCGACCTCATTTTGACTCTTGCAGGCACATAGTCCTGGCACATTTGCTTTTGGGGCAGAACAGGGCCAGGTTAACAGAATCTGCCAGAGAGACTACCAGAGACTGGGGTGACCAAAATCCGGTGGTGAAGGACAACCAAGGTGAGGTAAGAGGCACCAACCCCCTGGTTCTAAACTTCCTACTGGATGGGCTTTCCTGACTCCTCGGACCTCCGAAGGCACTCAAATCACACTCGAGCTGCCAATAGCCCCTAACATCTAGTTGCTGGAGCCCTCCTGAACTTTCCAGCAAGAGAGTGTGGGGCTTTCGGGGACAAATGGTATGGAACTCTTGAACTGTACAAAATATCCAAGGACTCTCCAAGGTGGGTCCCAGGATTTTCTGTAGTGGGAAGTTTTCATTGTCCTCTTCCAGATACTACTGGTGGGGAAAGGGATGTCCTAGTTGCATGTATTTCACTGAACCTGAGACTGCACCCCAGGGTTACTGATTCACTAGGATTTGACAGAAATTAGCTGGATACAAGACAGAGCCTCCTACCCCCACTACACTAAGCAGGCCTCTATAGTCACAGACTGTAGTACTGTACAGGTACTTTGCAGAATTGTAGAGGAAAAGCTGCAGTCACCAGTCCCAGTTCCTAGGTGGAGGCTGGTAAACCACAACCGTAGAAGTTTCCCGTCCAATTTCACTTGACCTGCTCATCTAGCTAAAAACTGAAAAACAAACATGGGGCGGAATCAGCGGAAAAACTCTGGCAACATGAATAAACAGTACAGTGCAAATCCCCCAAAGAATGACAAACCATCCAATCCAGAGGATCCCATTGACAAACAGATAGCTGACATGTCTGAAACTGAATTTAGAATCTGGACTGCAAACAAGATCAACAAAATGAAAACAAAGATGGAGGTAGAAATTGTAGGATTAATTCAGAAGATGTCTCAAGAATTGAACCAATTCAAAGACAAAATGAGAAAAGATTTTGACACACTCAGATAAGAAGTTGCAACCCTCAAAGATCTGAGAAATACAGTAGAAGCCCTCAGTAACAGAATAGAGCAAGCAGAAGAAAGGATTTCTGACACTGACAGAGACTTTCAATGCTCCCAAATACTCAAAGAGGTAGAGAAATGGAAGGCAAAAATGGATCATTCTATCAGAGAGCTCTGGGATAACTCGAAGAAAACCAATATTTGTCTTACAGGGATACCTGAAAGCGATGAACTGGCATCACAAGACACTGATTCCCTTCTTCTTAAGATTATGAAAGAGAATTTTCCAGACATACCTAGAAACACTGAAATTCAGAGAGCAGAGAGTTTCAGAACCCCAGACTCAATCCGAATAAGACATCTCCCAGGCACATCATAGTTAACTTCACTAAAGTTAACATGAAGAAGAAGATTCTAAAGGCAGGCAGACGCAAGAAATCCATTATTTACAAGGGGAAGAATATCAGAAAAACTGCAGATCACTCTGCTCAAACCTTTCAAGCTAGAAGGGAGTGGGTATAGACTTTTAACCTCCTAAAACAAAATAACTTCCAACCCAGGATCCTTTATCCAGCCACACTGAGTCTCATTTATGATGGAGAAATTAAATACTTTAATGACATCATATGTTGAAGAAATTTGCCATAACTAAACCAACTCTCCAGGATATTCTCAGACCTATCCTCCATAACGACCAGCGCAAACCTGCACCACAAAAGTAAACTCAAGCAGAAACTTTAGACCACATACTAAACTCTACAATGGTGAAAGGACCCCAAATACCCACTTCACATCCGAATGGCTTATCATTATTTTTAATTAATGTGAATGGTTTAAATTGTCCTCTAAAGAGGCACAGGTTGGCTGAATCAATACAAAAACTTAAACCAGATATCTGCTGCATATAAGAATCTCATCTTACCTTAAAAGATAAATATAGACTCAAGGTGAAGGGATGGTCATCTATATTCCAGGTAAATGGAAAACAGATAAAAGCAGGTGTTGTGTAATCATTTAAAGTAGATCTTGTTTTTTAGGCTTACAGAAAAAAATGAGGGAAAATGTCAGAGAATTCCTATAAACCTCTTGTTCCGAGACAGACACAACCTCCCTTACTGTCAACATCCTGCATCAGGCTGTTACGTGTGTTTCAATGGATGATCCTACATTATCACATCGTTAGCACCCGAAGCTCTTAGTTTATGCAGTTTACGTTAGGGCTTGTTCTTGGTGGTCTACATTCCACGGGTCTTGACAATGTATAATGTAATGTATCCACCATTGCGGTATCACAAAGATCAGTTTTATTGCCCTGAAACACCTCTCTGCTCCACTCATTCATTCTTCCCTCTCCCCAACCCTTGACAACCACTTATCTTTACTGTCTCCCTAGTTTTTGTCTATTCCAGAATGTCATACAGGCACTCCCTGGGTTATTTACAAGATAGGGTCTATAGGTTTGTTTTTAAATTGAATTTGTATGTAAGCTGGAACAGGTGCATTTACCTATTACCTGTAATAGCTTCCATGTGTAACTCTGAGTTGTACATAAGTTTGATATTTGTAACTCAGGGACTGCCTATAGTTGGTACAATATAGTAGAGGCTTTTCAGATTTTTCTCTGTCACTTCAATATGCATTGACGTTTCCTACCTGCCTTTATCATAATTTGATAGGTCATTCCTTTTTAATGTTGTATATAGTATTCTGTCATCTGGATGTACTACATTTTATCCTTTTATCTACTGAAGGACATTTCAGTTCTCCAAAGTGTGGGCAATTATTAATCAAGCTGTTGTAAACACCTGTGTGCAGGTTTTTCTGTGGACCTTATTTTTTAATTCATTTACGTAAATGACAAGGAGCACAATTGCTGAATCTCCTGGTAAGAGTATGTTTTGTTTTACAAGGAACCATAAAAACTGTTTTCAAAGTGCCTCTCCCATTTTTTTCATCCCATAGACAAGGAAAGAGAATTCTTGTAGTTCCATGTTTTCACCAGCCTCTGGTGTTAATGTTTTGGATTTTGGCATTCTCACAGTTGTGCAGAAGTATCTCACTGTTGGTTTTTTTTTTTTTTTAATTTCCCTGATGACGTATGTAGAGCACATTTTCTCCTTTATTTGCCTTCTGTATGTCTTTCCTGTGATATATCTATTCAGAGCCTCTGCCCACTTTTTCATTGGGTTATTTTCACTTCTTAGTGTTGAATTTTAAGAGTTCATTGTGTTTGGGATAACAGTCCTTTATAAGATGTGTCCTTTGTGAATATTTTCTCCCTTTCTTCTCATTCTCTTGATGGGGTCTTTCACAGAGTGTAAATTCAATTTTAATGAAGTTCAGCTTATCAATTATTTATTTCACAAAACGTGTTTTGGTGATTCCGATTGCTTTCTTATCTCTTGAGAAGCTTATCTTCAGGGTGAGATGCCTAATTTATTATTACTTTCTGGTTTTGGTTTTTATCTTTTCCCTTGCATTCCAGGAGAATTTGTATGGCATGTCCTTACTTTTATTAATTAATTTTCTTCTGAGTCAAATCTTCTACATCTGCCTCTCTTACTACCTGTTTTTTTTTTTTTTTTTTAATCTAACTGCCTTTTCTACTCAACTTAGATAATTCCTTTTTTATTAATGAGTGTCATGGAAAATGTTTTTTATAAATGTTTTGAAGCTTGAATTAAGGTATTTTATAAATATTTCTTAAATGATCTATTCAGAAGTAATAAATTCTTTGAATCTTCAGAAAGCATCCCTTCTAATAATATGAAAGATGTTTTCATACCCATTTTTATCTTTTATCTGCTTCTTCATCCTTTTCTAGGAATCTCTATGTTGGCCAAGGGTTGTTTTATACTCTGGCAGGAACTTGAGTTATCACCAAGATGAGTATAATTCAAAATCTAAATATTTTCCAGAAGAGCTAGCAGATCTAAATTTAAGGGGAAAACCCCATAAAAAAGAATGTCAGTGTACAACCCATTCTAATTTGGATGAATGCAGAAGAAAGTGGGCATCTAGTCATTGGCAGAGCAAATGGCGTAAGTCATTGGTGTAAGCAAAGATAGTGCCCTTAGAGACAGGGTCATGGCTATTCTGGTTGTAGCAATTCATTCTTAGTGTATTAGCCCCAATAGTCTCATCCAAAGAAGTATTGGGGAATGAGATGAAAACTTTTGAGTATCCCTTCAGTACCCTGTGGTTGTCCATCTATTAGGGAAGCACAATTTCTTTCTCTCACTTGAAGGAGTTGTCTGTGGGATTCTTCCAGGGCGTTTCTTCTCTTCAGGAAACAAAACCCAAAAAACTAAATAAACACAACTCTCTTTCTTTCAAAATGGCAATTAAATGATAGTCTTCAATTTTTCTTTTCAACATGGTCTCATCAAGAATACATTTAGCAGAAATATTCCAGATCTCTGACATGTATGTAGTAATTCATTAGTGGTTACTAATCTATATTTTACAGAGTTATAAGTTGTTCTTCTAGTTTTTAGTATATTCCTTTGCTGACACCATTGTTCTAGCAACTCTAGATTTTTTAGCATATATATATATGAGAAAGTTGTAGGCTTAGGGAGAGTGAATTTGAATTACATTGTATTTTTGTTGAATTCTAAATAACAATATTGAAGAAAGATTGTGGATAATAAGCTCTACATTAGAAGCAGATTTGTGACAAATGAGATAATAGCATTCTGAAAAGAAAGTGAAGAAAGAAAGAGAACAAACATTGTTCAAGATGATGGATCACACATCCAAGAATTTCACGAGGTCAAGTCTCAAGGAAGGACAGAGTCAAAGCTTTGGAGCCACTTGCTGATTTGGAGGAGTTTATCATGCAGGCAGCAGTTACCTCTAGAAACCAAACTAGTGTATTCCAAGGTCCAGAGGAGAAAAGGCTCTACTTTTCTAGGACTAATACCAGTATTAGCATCTTCCATTGAAACTGGGAATTGAGAGCAAGATAAATTAGTGCAAAGAACTACAACCACAAGGCTTGGGGATGAGAAAAATATTAGAAAAATATTCTAGTCTGAAGCAGAGTCATGCTCTATGGTGGTATTTATAATTTACTGCAATTGATTCTGATTAGAATATGTTCACTCAAATTCCCTCACATCATACTTTGAAATCTTAGAGAGACCAAGACACAGAAGGGTTATTGTGAGAGAAGATGACATTTATAAATATTAGTTGTCTATTTTTTGAGACTTTGGAAAAAATAAAAAAAATAAAAATATAAAATATTAATATTTAAAAAATAAAAAAAAGAAGATGAATAGAGAAAAGTCCAGACTCATGTTTTTTTCTGACTCCAGAACATTCCTGTTCTGACCTTTGAATGACGATAGATTAGAAGGGATCCCAAGCAGGTTACAATGCACATACTTGTTGATTACCTTTTAAAAGCACTATTAATGTTGCATTTGAATCATTCCACCACAGATTTTTACTTATTTTTATTTACTTTTTAATAAAATCTATGCCTCTTTTTGGAATCCTTCTCAAACAAACCATGCTCTTAACTCGGTTCACTTATCCTGGCCCATCCTTTGCTTCCTTTCTTATAAGTAACAAGGATTACTTCTCAAATATCAATAAAAAGACATCAAAAGGAGGGTGAAGTCGTGAATTTAAATAGTATACTCAGAAGCTAGTTCTCTTATATTAAAGGAAAGAAATCTTTTATGTAAGAGCAAAAGAAACAATGCTCAAGTATAATGTTTCTCTCAGTAACAATTAAAAAATGGAAGAATAATTGGTGGGGCCACACCTATGGTGCATCTTAGAAGGGTACAGGCAGAAAATGCCATGAAGGGTATGTTAAACAGTTTGATGAAAACATTTCAGATTGTATTTGAAACCAGCACGTTGTACCCTTTGATTGCACTAATGTACGCAGCTAATGATTTAATAAAAAAAGAAAATATTAAAAAAAAGTGGAAGAATTGAGAATCAGAGTTACTCTCTGTCATGACATGTGAATGTACATGCCCATGGAGGAAAACCAGAAAAAAAAATTGCAGTAAATTTTAAAAGGGTAGCTTTTATGGCTCGGCGCCTGTGGCTCAACGGGCTGAGGCGCCAGCCACGTACACCTGAGCTGGCGGGTTCGAATGCAGCCCGGGCCGCCAAACATCAATGCGGCTGCAACCAAAAAATGGCCGGACATTGTGGCGGGCGCCTGCAGTCCCAGCTACTTGGGAGGTGGAGGCAGGAGACTTGCTTGAGCCCAGGAATTGGAGGTTGCTGTGAGCTGTGATGCCACAGCACTCTACCCAGGGTGACAGCTTGAGGCTCTGTCTCAAAAAATAAATAAATAAATAAATAAATAAATAAATAAATAAATAAATAAATAAAAAGGGTAGCTTTTTAAAAACAACAACAACAATGAAAAGAAATAAAAATTAAGGGAAAGCTCGTATAACTTTTGCCTTCATTCACTATTCAGGCAATTAGAAAAGAATGTTTAAGATATACCT
>CAUYRH010001925.1:0-24737 GCA_963574655.1 Perodicticus potto
CCACCAACCCAGGAATGGATTAACAAACTATGGTATATGTACACTATGGAATACTATTCAGCCATTAAAAAAAATGGAGACTTTACAGCCTTTGTATTAACCTGGATGGAAGTGGAACAGATTATTCTTAGTAAAGCATCACAAGAATGGAGAAGCATGAATCCCATGGACTCAAGTTTGATATGAGGACAATTAATGACAATTATTGACATGGTGGGGGTGAGGGAAGGGGAGAGCAGAGAGAGAAAGAATGAGGGAGGGGTGGGGAAAGGAAGAGCAGAGAGAGGGAAGGAGTGAGGGGGGTGGGGTCTTGGGGCCTTGGTGTGTGCCACACCTTTGGGGGGCAAAACACAATTGTAAGAGGGACTTTACCCAACAAATACAAACAGTGTAACATGGTTTCTTGTACCCTCAGTGAATCCCCAACAATAAAAAAAAAATAGCCCTTCTGTGAACAACCTCTCCAAATCTTTTGCGTATTGTGTGCTGGATTTTTAGAAATCATGGTAGGAGTGATTCACGCATTCTGGATACAAACTTTTTTTTTTCTTTTTTGAGACAGAGTCTCACTATGTTGCCCTCGGTAGAGTGCTGTGGTGTCACAGCTCACAGCAACCTCAAACTCCTGGGCTTAAGCGATTCTCTTGCCTCAGCCTCCCACGTAGCTAGGACTGTAGGTGCCCGGCACAACGCCCAGCTATTTTCTGGTTGCAGTTGTCATTGTTGTTTAGCTGGCCCAGGCCAGGCTTGAACCCACCAGCCTCAGTGTATGTGGCTGGTGCCGTAACCACTGTGCTATGAGCGTGGAGCCAGGATACTAACTTTTATCTCTTTTGTGTTAGAAAAATCTTCTCCTAGCTTGTCACTGAGCATCAATTTTGCAAAATAAAAGCAATGCAAAACATAAAGGGAACTATGGTCATTTATTTGCATACATTTTCCTGCCCCCAACATTTTGTAAGGAAAAATTAGGAAAAATTGCTAGCTCCACCTATCATCCCCTGTTCTGGAGTTTTCTACTTTGAAAGGCAACCACACAGTCAGCAGGTGCATCCTGAGGCCAGGCAAGCATTGGAATTAACCACGAGTAAGAGCTAAAGAGCAGGAGACGCCCGGGTTGTCAGAGGCAGGCCTGGGGGTGGGAAAGAGAAGAGGGTCCGCTGGCGAAGGAAACTAGCCCCCATCCGGCTCCGTCTCTCACTCTTCTCATTCATTCAAGTTTTCCTAACACATTTATTTCTTGGATTGTAAGTACAGGCTGATTCTAGGTCCAAGATAAACCTCAAACCAAAGTTTTCCAAATTGTGATTTGAGGCCCACTAGTGATTTAAAAAGTTAGGTGGGCATGGTGGCTCATGCCTGTATTCTAGCAATCTGGGAGGCTGAGGTGGCTGGATTGCTTGAGCTCAGGACTCTAAGACCAGCCTGAGTAAGATCGAGACCCCATCTCTAAAACTAGCGAGGCTTTGTGGCAGGCATCTGTAGTCCCAGCTACTTAAGAGTCTGAGGCAAGAGGATCTCTTAAGCACAAGAGCTTGAGGTTGCTGTGAGCTATGATACCACAGCACTCTAGAAAAAATTGCCTCAAGAAAAAATTATTAAAAAATTATAGTGATGCACATCTATAATCTCAACACTGCAGGAGGCTGAAGCAGGAGGATCATTTGAGACTAAAAGGTTGAGATCAGCCTGGGCAACATAGTGAGACCCAGTCTCCACAAAAAAAAAAAAAAAAAAAAAAAATTAAATTAGCGGGGCGTGATGGCATGTGCCTACAATCCCAGCTATTCGGGAGACTGAGGTAAGAGGATCACTTGAGCCTAGGACTGGAGGTTACGGTGAGCTATAATCATATCTCTGCACTCCAGCCTGGTAAGCAGAGTGAGACTCTGTTTCAGAAAAAAAAATAAAAAAGAATAAAGTACCTTAGAAAACATTAAAGAGTACCATGTGAAGAAAGGGTAAACTGTTTTACAATTTAAAGTATTTTTTTCAGTTGTATGTGTGTGTGTGAGTATGTGTTATGTTGGGCTAAAACATAAAATATCTTTCATACTATGGGTTGAAATCACAATTCCAAAGCTCCCACCTTAAGCCTCACAGCGAGGCACGAACGATACTCACTGGCTACAGCGGGGGGTTCGATCTTCACCTCCCAGATTCAATAGTGCGAAACCCCAAACTCAAATCATGAAAGGAAATAATTCTCCAATACTTATGAGCTCCACTTTTATGTAACTTATAAATTCCCACAACTTTCTACCAAAAACAGAGGAGCAGCAGTGAGGCCAAACTTTTGAAACACAGGAAGGAAAATTGTTTAAGATCGCAAGACTCCCCCCAGCTTTGGTGATGGGAAACCTTGGTCCTTTCATCCATGATGATGGGAACATTCAAGGTTAATGAAAGGCTCAGAGCAGAAACCAGGCTATAGACTCTCACAAAACCCCTTCCTCTCTAGTAGTTTAACATACACAAAGAACCGCCACGAGGACAGAATATTAAATTGGTGACTAAGCAAATGTTTTGAAGGCCCTTCACCCACCAATTGGAGTCTTAATATAACAGCTTAAACTTAGAGTTGAACAAAGTTTTGTTTTCTTTATCTAAATAAAAAGAACACGAAGTCTGACCCCAACATCGGAGGGTTTGATTCTTTTTGGTGAGTCATATCCTCATTGGCATGAGTTCTTCAGTGCTGTTTATGAGCAGATGCTAAATCCTACCAACACCAAAATTTTGCCTGACTTCAAAGGCGTGGAGTGGGACGATGGCCTCTGAGGGCACGGACAGAAACACCAAAAGAGCCACAACACCCTTCCAAGTAGGAGAGGCAAAAAAACGTTAAGAATGCCT
This sequence comes from Perodicticus potto, assembly GCA_963574655.1. Lineage (NCBI taxonomy): Eukaryota > Metazoa > Chordata > Mammalia > Primates > Lorisidae > Perodicticus > Perodicticus potto. The sequence goes on from CAUYRH010001925.1 coordinate 2,857, forward strand.
TCCTGATGCAGAGCTGGCCCAGAGGAGGGTGGGAGAGGGCAGGACAAAATCAAGCTTTATCTCACCAAACTGGAAACTTCTTTAATAGGATTCATTTTTTCTTTCTTTTTTAATCAGAATTTTTAACAATTAGAAGTTTTTTTAAGGCATGTCATGAAATGCATTTATTAGCCACATCTCTTTGATTTTTTAAAGCCTATTCATTAAAGGTAGCCTGGATGCCAGTAAAACCCTCCCAGAGTAACCCAACACCTCCAAGTACAGCCCAGTGATTTCGTCCCCAGATTATGGGCCAATCCTCTCCTGGAATGGAGGGGCCTGTGCATGTCACATTACATCTGTGGGGTGACTGTTGTCCTGTGTTGAAATACTTGATTCCTTGGGAATGTGCTAATTCACTGTCACCTAAAAGGGACATTTCTGCATGCTAAAAAACAATGGGACTACTAACATTATTGCTACTTTTCTTGGAGGACTAGAATTTGTTTCAGGGCTGGGTTAGAGTTCCCAGTTGCTCTGAGATTAGAGAAGGTGTGGGCAGCCTTCCAGAAGTGAGTTGCCAGCACCCCTGGGGCTCAGATGGAGAGAGTGACAGGAGCCTGAGAAGGTAGAACCAGGACTCTGGTTAAAGGCCAATGACAACATTCTCTGTTCTACCAAGTAGAGGGGGACATGGGTCATTCAGGTCCCCAGCAGTGGCCTTTCAAAGGTGGGCATGGGAGGATCCACCATGATGGGAGTATTTTATTACTGATTTTGCCTACAATTGCCAGTGCATGGTCATATTTAACACAGACAGACATTTAGTGGTGTTTATTGTGTTTTGAAGTTCTCTACAGACAATGTGCCCTGCTATTTCCTGCTCCCAGGCCAGACAAGTTCCTCCAGCCCTCGCTCTATCCCTCTATTTCAGTCATTCACATCTTCACCCGGAATTACTTTAATCTGCTTCTTGGAACAGAGCTGCCCATCTCTGAGCCTTGCTCCCTGATAGGCCCTGTGCCCTATTCCCACAGTCTTTACGACAGCCCTATGCAGAGGGACATTGCCGATGTGTCTCAGAGTTCTGGAGCCTCAGAAAGTGTCCCTATGCTGCCCAAGGTCACACAGCAGCTACCCAGCAGAAAGGAGTAGGAATCCAGAAATCCAAAGCCTCACTGAAACCTCAATTCCCCAAAGGGATGAACGTTGGGGGAAGAACAGTGCACACTAGGGAAAGGAAAGTTCTACTGAAATTCGCTGGTAGCTGAGAGGAAAACCAAAATAACACACCCTGATCATGGCATTTCTTAATTTCCCTGCAGATGTCACAGAATACAGGCAGGGCTGGGGACAGAGGCAAGTGACTGGTTCCCACACCCCAGGGGCAGCAGTGGCATCTATGAAAGACCCGAGAGTCAGGCAGGGGCTGAAACTGGATGGGGACCCTCAGGAGGCTGGAGAGCTGCAGGCAAAGAGGCAGCAAGGAGGTGCCGCTTCCCACAGAGCAGTGCCTCAGGTTGCCTGAGTCCAGCTGACAGACACCAGGGGCTGCCCCCATCTGCTTTCCATGGGGGTAACCCAAGAGGCTTTCTGACTTCAAGCATCCTCCCTGCTCAGACACTGCCCTACAGGTAAAGCACAGCTCCTCCCCTGGCCCCTGGGGCCCTGGACCCTCCTCTAGCTCTGGGCAGGTACTTCCTTCAGGCCACTCTGCCCTCTCCCTGGCTGCACCAAGGCACCTGCACCCCCAGCCACAGGCTTCTGTATGGGGCACCCACTCTGTTCCCCCTACCCCTGCACCTCTCAGCTCCATTATCACCTGCCCAGAAGAGCCTCCGCTGAACCTCACTGAGGACAATGGCTCCTATGAGCTACCTGGAGATACCAAGGCCTCTCCACGGCCCCCAGGCCCTGCTTGGCATCTCGTGCATATCTGCATGATCCCATGTCAGTGTCAGGCGCCCACTAGACTGTACTAACAGGTAACTTAGGATGTTCTTGCCCGCGTTTCCTCAGCGCTAAGCATAGTACCTAGCCCCTGCAGGGTGAACATTTTTTTTGTTGTTTATTTTGTTTTTTGAACAGAGACAGAGCCTTGCTCTGTTGCCCAGCCGGCAGTGAAGTGGTTGGATCATATTTCACTGCAATCTTGAACTCCTGGGCTCAAGTGACTCCCTGCTTCAGCTTCCTGATTAGCTGGGCCTGTAGGTAGGTGCCATCCCACCTGCCTAATATTTTTATTTCTATTTTTTTGTAGAGACAGGGTGTCACTACTGCCCAGGTTGGTCATGAACTCCTGGCCTCAAGACATCTTCCTGCCTCAGGCTCCCAAAGTCCTGGGATTACAGGTGTGGCCTGGGTGAACATCTGTGCCATGAATACATATTGAGCATCCACTGACCTGCGGATACAAAGGTGAATGACTCAGAGTCCGTGCCCTCACGAAGCTCACATTCTGATGGTGTGTGTATGTGTGTAAATAACACACAAATCACAAATAAGATAAGTCCCAACCATGATGCTTCTGGGAAGGAAACAAAATAGGTTGGTGTGCCAGAGAGTCATGGCGGTATGAGGACAGGAGGCTGCCTTAGATTTCTTCAGAGCGTTTCTCTGGAAAGGGGCTATCTGGGCTGAAACCCAGACGAGAAGGAACTGCCTACGGGAAGATCTCTGCAAAGGCTCGCTGGATGAAGGAAAGTTGGAAAGTGCCCTGGAAGGGGTGTGGCAACCTTCCCAGAGGAAGCTGCTCTTCCAGAAGCTTCTCCAGGATGTTCTCTTTATACCAAACACCTGGCCCAACACTGAGCACAGCAGGTGCTGAATAAGTGCTTACTGAAATGAAATTAATAAACAGTCTAGGCCGGGCATGGTGGCTCATGCCTGTAATCCTAGCACTCTAGGAGGCCGAGGTGAGACAATCCCTTGAGCTCAGGAGATCAAGACCAGACTGAACAAGAGCGAGACCCTATCTCTACTAAAAATAGAAAAATTAGCTGGGTGTCATGGCGGTAGCCTGTAGTCGCAGCTACTTGGGAGGCTGAGATAAGAGTTTTGCTTGAACCCAGGAGTCTGAGGTTGCTGTGAGCTGGGCTGACCCCACGACACTCTGACCTGGGTGACAGAATGAGACTGTCTCTAACTAACTGCACACTGTAGCAATGATGGTGCAGCCCTGCACTGACTTACCCAAGGTTTGGCCAATTTTACAAAGGCCATTTTTTCCCCCTTAAGGCTGTTTCGCTCAACTTTTCATTATGAAAAATGAAAAAGCTCAAACTTGTAGAAAATATGAAAGAACATCACAATAACCAATTATGTTCCCACTGCCTCGACTCTCCGATTGCTAACATCCTGAATAAGGGCCGCTTCTGGACAGGTTTTCTTTTTCACTGTGGAAGGAGAGAACCGAGGTGTGGAAGGAAAAAAGAAGCAGAACTGATAGCACTCAAGGGCATTGTCAAGAGCACAGTCATTTTCTGAGATTTGGTGGTGGGAGGACACAGCCCCTGAAGTGATTTTCCAAGTCTGTCGATGGAGGTGGGTATGTGTGTGTGACAGTTTTTATATGTGTCAGTGTGTATAAGCAGGCATAAAGGTGCAACAGTGTGTGTGACAATGTGTGAGTGTCTGCTCTGCACACGCGTGTACGCTTTTGCAGGCATAGCATTGGGGCAGAGCCCCCACAGAGGCAGAGCTGGTGTCGTGGCTCTATCAGGAAAGGGTTTTGAAGAAGCCACTGTGTCTGCTGAAAGGATCCAGGGGTTTCTCCCCAAATGTGTGCCCAAGAATGTGGCCCAAGAGCTCTCCATCTCCGGCCCCCAGGACCCCAGTGTCTTGGAGCATGCTGGACTTCAGGGCAGGAATCAACAGAGAACAAAATGCAAATAGTAAAAACAGTTGTGCAGGGTGGCAGGGGGAATTTTTAAAATCCTTATTTCTGGGAAGTGCCTGTGGCTCAAAGGAGTAGGGCGCCAGCCCCATATACCAGAGGTGGTGGGTTCAAACCCAGCCTTGGCCTACCACTGCAAAAAATAAATCCTTATTCCTTACTGTTTTGATTAAACATGTTGCTATCATTCTCTGTGACAAGTTGCTTGAGAGCCTCTAATGCTACAGTGTCCTTCAGTTTCTTCTGGGCAGACCCTCTGTGCCTGGAAGCATGACCCACTTGCCAAAGAGTGATTATTTTTGGCCAGCAATGGGTAGATCACAAAACCAATGTGCATTACACATGGCAAAAATCAACGGAGATAAGAATTAGAATCAGGATGAAGAAGACATCTTCAGCTGTGTCCTCTCTCATTCTCCTGAGGACACCCCATTGAAGTTGCCTCCACCATGGTGAGAGGGGAGAAGCAAGTTTATAAAGATCTGAGGCGGTGGGCTCAGGTGGGAACCGGGCCACTGGTCCTCAAGGAAACACAGGCAGCCTTCACACAAGAAGGCAGAATTTTAAGGAACTGAAATTGCAATCTCTCACCATTCCTGATATTTTTAGCATCAGTACAATTGAGTTTTACATCGTATATTGGGAATAACTTTTTTTTAATTTTAGCATTTATAAGAATTCACATATATGCATGTGCACACATGCATATACACACTCTCTCTTTCTCTAAAAACCAGGTAGGATGAGGCCCCATGTTCTTCTTCTTCTTCTTTTTATTATTATTATTATTTTTTGGCCGGGGCCAGGTTTGAACCTGCCACCTCTGATATATGAGGCTGGCGCCCTGCTCCTTTGAGCCACAGGCACCGCCCCCCGTGTTCCTATTAACAAGAGTCTCAACATTGGACGAATGCAGACCAGCAGAGAGTGTTCACCTGGAGTGTGAATGAAACCGGGAACCACACCCCAAACACACTGCCCCCCTCAGAAGTTACTTACTAGGCTGGCATTTAAAGGAGACCAGGAGGTATTTACTGCTTCCTGGACAAAGGTCAGGTCCAAATACACGGCTATTGACCAGGAGGTGGCAGGCCCGCTGGTTCTGGCATTCGTCCAGCACCTTCTAGAAGGAGGGAGTAGAGAAGGGATAGGCTTGAAAACCGCACACCGTGTCCTCCAGACCCCGAACCTGGGCTGCTCTGGGCTTTTCGAGGGCCTGCCCTGCTGGCCTGCGCTGTGTTTTAGTCTAACGCTCACGTAGATGGACAAGCAGTTGGCTTCCTGGTCCTCTGCTTTTTCCCAAAGGAAAGAACTGAGTCATCAGCACCAGGGCCCATCAGAAAACCAGACTCCCATCCACTGTCACTGGCGCTGCTGCAGATGCTCCCAGCAAAGGCAACTTGCAGAGGCTCCAGAGTGTCTGCACGTGTCGGGCTGCAGGGCACTTCGGGGTCCCCTTTGAGGAGGGGTCCCCTCACTTTAAGCTGAGAGAACTTTGGCCATGAGAAGACACAGTCCTGGCCCTTCCTTAGAAATGGCCCTCCACAGGCCACAGGAGAGATGGGCATTGGGGGAGACCTTGGGGACCTGAATTCTCCAGCTGATGACTCATTACCCAGACCAACAAAGGAAAATTAAAAAGCTGATTCCTACCCTCGCCAAACTCAAGGGCTTATGGCCCACTGCTCCCTTGGCAAGCAGTTTTCTTGGTGGAATACTCAAGACTTTCTGCTTCCCTTCAAATCTCAATCTCTCCTGATTTTTTCTGGGTAACTCTCTCATTTGTTAATGAATCTGCCCAGGGGAAGCTCACAGAACACCCTATTCCAGGCCTGGGAAAGGCTCAGATTTTGTTGCTGTGCATTCAAGCCTCAGTTCCCACGTGGAACGAGTGGTACCAGTGATGAAACACTCAGGTCCTGGTCCTGGTAACAAGGACACCAACTACAAAGAAAAAACCATGTTCCCAAGAATCTATTTAATACTTTAACCTGAATTTAGTGCAGATTCATGAGCCTCTCTGAGCGGCCTTGTTCTCATGGAATATTTTCCTGCAGAATGCAACTCTACCAGGGTCACCTGTCACCTCAGGGGCCCAGGGGATATGCATTCATCAGGAAAAATGTCCAGGGAAATCTCAGAGCCTCTGGGAGGTTGTAGCTTTCAGAGGATTGAGCATATCGATGTGGCCAAGGTCATGGTGAAATGACTCAGCCCTTAGATGTCTCAGGAGGCCCCAAGGCAGGTCTAGTTCTAAACTGTGTTAAAACCTGAAAGATGCAGAGAAGGGGACTTCCTGGGTGGTTGTCGTCTCCCATGTGAACATGATATCTCCCTACCTTAAAGCAACCTCCTTCCAACCTCCTCCACCTTGCCTCAGCTCCTGGGGCAGCTTAAAAGACACAAAGTAAAGGATCTCTTGATCTTTGGCTCAAAGTGCTGTGCATGGAGATGTTTCTGGCACATGAACCATCTGAACAACATCAGAATTGGGTTCACAAATGCTAACTTGTTGGCCTGGTCAGAGAACGTCCTCTTCCCTCAGGGGTACCTGGCAGGTACCTGTATAAGGGTGAGGGTGGTGCCCATGTTTCGGGATGCCAGCATGCCAGGAGTTCATACTTGCACAAAATAGGCACTTATGTCCTTTAGGCACTGGCTGAAGTCCTTTTCATGCACCTGGGAGGGCAGATGGCCTGGGAGCCAGGGAGGGGTGGGCCAAGAGGGACATGGAATCCAGGGGAAGAACTGGGTGGGGGTGGCATGGATGCTGTTGTTGGAATGTTTGTCTTCTCCAAAACTCCTTTTGAGATTTAACTGCCATTTGTAACAGTATTAGGATGTGGAGACTTTTAAGAGATGGTTAGGCCGTGAGGACTCCACCCTCTTGAGTGGATTAATGTTGTTATTTCAGGGTACGTAGTTATAGTGGGTCTAGGCTCACTAAAAAGGGCCAAGTTTGGCCAACTCTCCTGCCCCTTTCACTCTTCTGCCAACTGAGGACCAGCGTCACCCCCCTCAGAAGGATGCAGTGCTCAAGGTGCCATCTTGGAGGCTGAGATGGGGCTCTCACCGGACACCAACCAACACCTTGATCTTGAACTTCCCATTCTCCAGAACTGTGAGAAATAAACCTCTATCCTATATAAATTACCCAGTCTCAGGTATGCTGTTAGAGCAGCACAAAATGTACTAGGACAGTGGGGCACACAAGAAAAGAAGCTTTTTGGCTCCCAAGGAAACATGTTGACTCTTCCCAGGGTTGGAAACTACATCAAGGGAACTCATTCAAACACATTCTTTTTGGCTAGTCAGTTGGTGTTTACCATTCACGTGGCTATCCAAACACGACAATGCTTGGAATGGAAACAATACATGGTGTGACAAAATCCTGACATCATCACACTATTTTTGCTTTTTGTTTTGGGGCCTTAGGGAGGGCTACATAGCACTAAAGCTAATGCTATTTCTCTTTAGTCTTCCTAGTAAATTTATCTTTTTTAAATTCAATCATTTTTCTCTGTAGTATCTTTATCCACATTTGCTATGGCTGACAAAATCAAACTGACTTCTAACTTGCCACCTGCTCCAAACTCCTTGCTTCATACATATTTATAAGGAACTAGGAAGGCATTAAAGGAAAAAAAATCCAAGGCCAAGTGACTCAGCAATTCATCTTGACCAACTAGTTATAAATGTTGATAACTAGGAAAGGTAAAGTCAAAGTTGTTTAGATAATCAGATTACTGAAAGCCATGAACAGTCTAAAACCGCCACTGAAATAATAGTTTGACCTTTAACTATACCAAATCTTTCCCTAAATATGCCAGCCACAAAAAGAATGACTTAAACCCTCCCCTCCACCCCATTCCTGGTACTATGCAGTAAAAAGATGAATTCAACAGAGCTCCAAAATAGCTCCAAACAAGAAGAACGTGATTATCTGCAACTGGAAAAGCAAACCATAAAAAGGCAAAAGACCATTATTGATATTTCCCTTGCCTGAGTACATTTTCTAAGAAGTTGGTCACGACCTCAGAAGTCTGCTTCACAGAGATAATTGTGGTTTCCATTAAAGATTCCACAGCCTTCCTTTCTTACTGGGGCCTTTATGGGAGATGTGGGCCCAGGGGTCAAAGCCCAACATGGCTATTCTTTGCTTGAGTGCAGTAAGGAGTGTGCCCACAAAGGAATTCATATCGCAAGTGTACTAAGGGAGATCTCCAGTAGGAACCAACTCTATTTAAACTTGTCTGGCAAAGAACCCTTTTGAGAAGCAAATAACAGCTTACCAGCAAAACTGACAGTTGTATAAATTGTTATTTTCATGGGTCAGTTTTTCTTGGAGTAAACTACATAATCACAAAAATATATACATATACACACAGAGAGACAGAAAGTGAGTGAGTGTGTTGAAACCATTTTATCATATTAACACATCTACAAAAGGTAATACCTGGAAGGTGGTGGGTGCCACACAGGTTAAGCTGTCTTCCCTCTGGGAGGCAGGCTGCTGGGAATTACACATTTGGTAATCTTGCCCATAAAATGCCGATTGAACACTTATCGTAGAATGCCGAGGGCACTGGAGGCTCAAATGGTCCCCGTCACAGGCATAGGCGGTGTGGTTTTGCAGGAGTTTGGTTAGGTAACCTGGAAAATATTCAGCTGGGTTACAAGAGGCCAGGAACCCACCACTCCTGCATGGGTTTGAGAGCAAGGGGCTGCTCAGTCAGGAAGACAGGGGTGGGGCCTTCTTGGCAGCTCTGGTGGAAAGGTCACCAAACTAGGCCTTTGGAGGGGGCGGGGGGCCTGCAGGAGCCAATGCCAGCTTTCAGGTCTGGACCAGGGCCTTAGGTCTAGGGTGGCCCAGTGGGAGCCTCAGAGGGCTTGTTCCTCTCGAGGGTGCACCAAGGCATTAGCCAGGAAGGACCTGAAACACCTCTCCAAAAAGGAAAAAATTCGGAGTGGGAGTCCCTGGGTGTATGCACATTTGTCCTGATGGAGACAGGCATTTGCTGACCTCCCACTAGTGAGGCCATGCCTTTATTCAGGAAACCACCCCTGGGCCTGCCTCACCTGGATGGGAAATCCAAGTGGGGTCCCTGCCCTGAGTAGGCATGTGTTCTGAAGAGTTATGTATGTGTGGGGGTGGTGATGGCAGGGCATCGGGGGGTTCAATAGTATCCCCGCTAATTTACATTCGCTAGGAACCTCAGAATGTGATCTCATTTGGAAATAGGGTGGTTTGGAATGTAATTAATTAGGATGAAGTTACACTGAAGTAAAGCAGGTACTTAATACCAGATGACTGGTGTCCTTAAAAGAAGAGAAGAGACACAGAGGGAAGATAGCCACGTGCAGATGAAGTGATGCAGCCAAGAGCCCAGGACCGCCGAGGACGGCCAGCCCGGCCACCATGGCAGGATTCCCTCCCTGGGCCTTTCAAGACAGCATGGCCCTGCTGACGCCTGGATTTCAGCTTTCTGACCTCTACAACTGCGAGAAGATAAATTTCTATTGTTTTCAGACACCTAAGGTTTGGAAATTGATGGAGCAGCCACAGGAAGTAAGTCGGGCGCCCCAGTCCGAGGCTTCCCGGCTACGTCTCAGCAGGTCGGTGGGCTCTCACTGGGCCACGCCCCTGGGGAACTCTGAGACCTGCACCGTTTCTCCGAAAGGAGGAAGGATGGCTCACCCGAAATGTAGATTCCCTTCCTCCTCCTCACACCTCACGAGGTCACAGGAAGGCGGCTGGGAGGACGGCCAGGGACTTTCTGCTGAGGTGTGTGGGAGACAGGCTTGGCAGCCTCAGCCTCTGAGAGGGAGGAGGTGGTGTGGAGGAGGGCAGCTTCAGGCCCCCCCTTACCCCGCCCCGGTTCCCACACTCTGGTCTGCACTTGAGTTTGTGCTGCCCGGGTTTCAAAATCCTCTCAGACACGTGATTCACGGCAAGAGGTGTTCAATCCAGCTCCCTGCCCGGGACTGAGACAGGCCGCCCAGCGGGCCTCATACCCTCTCATTCAGAGAGTTCTGAAGATGAAGGCTGCAAACACTCCCAGCACACCCACTCCAGACTCTCACTCTCTTGCTGAAACTCCCCTGTTTTTTTCATCTTGGAAAACTATCATGACCAAGAAATCAGCTACCCCGAGAAAGTTTGCTTATAGAAAGAAAATCTGATGTGAGCAGCAAAATGGACATCAGGCACCAGGAGTGCGGGTCAGAGCTCTGCTTGCTGGAACACCATCATAGTCCCAGGACGCCCACCAGGCTCTGAGAGAGGCCAGCCTGAGACCTCTCCGTGGCTCAGGGCCGTGGGTCAGTGTCTGCCTGCAGGGCACACAGGCAGGCCCTGATAGGACAATGGACACTGGAAATTCCAGCCTCCTCTGTGGGATCTCAATACCCTGTTATCAGTTACACCCTGCCAGGGAACTCAGGGTCACACTTATGCTACTCCCAGGCCAACTCCAACATTGAAGCGCCCCAGACTGGTACCCCCTTACTTAGATCCCCTCAACTCCTCATTAAAACTTTCCTGAGGCCAGTCGTCACGACACACACCTGTAGTCCCACTTAGTTGGGAGGCTGAGGAAGGAGGATCACTTGAGCCCAGGAGTTTGAGGCTGCAGTGAGCAATGATGATGCCACTGCACTCCACCCTGGGAAAAAGAATGATACACTGTCTTCAAAAAACTGATGACAACAACAACAAAAAGACCCCAACTTCCTTGTGTATCACTTGATTATTTCCAGAACCATGCTAGGTGGCAGCTGATCACACATCAAACCAATTCTCAGAGTGTGACTTTGGCTTCATGTTCATGGTTTGTCTAAAAGGCTGTGAGTCCCTCTAGCTAGATGAAGGAAATGACAAGGCTTGGAGGCAGCAGAGCCACAAGATGGAAGGGGCCTGGGTCCCAGGTTCATGGAGAGAAGAGCTCCTGGCTCCACACACTGTTACATGGGTGGGAAAGAAACTTCTGCTGTGTTTGGGCCATTACCTTTCTTCACTCCATTTGTCACACAGTCTGCCCTCATTAAACAGAACCTGATCTCCATGGGACCATTTACAACAAGCATTTGGGTGCCAAGCGTGGCCTGAGCGCTACCCCACCATACCATATTTTTATTTTGACAGCGTATTCTGGAGGTAGAAACCTAATGAATGGAATTGACTAATTTGAGATCCTTCGGGCTCTTTGCATTTGAAGGGGATTAGGACTTCCCCCTGTCAGTGTATCAGTCCTAACACTATGCAGGTGCAAAGAAGATACTTCAGCAGTAAAACCTGCTCCAGACTCTTCTTCAGAAACCCATGCCCATATCTCCACATAGATGCACATTTTTTAGCATTAAATGAACATTCAATCACAAAAAGACATGGAGAAACTTTAAGTGCATATTGCTAAGTGAAAATCCAATCTGAAAAGCCTGCATTCTGTGGGATTCCAGCTATAAGACATTCTGGAAAAGGCAAACTGTGGAGATAATGAAAAAATCAGGGGTTACCAAGGGTTGGAAGAAGGAGGAATCAATGGAGGAACACAGGATTTTTAGGGCAGTGAAACTAATTCTGTATGACACTGGAACGGTGACACATGTCCTTATACATTTGTCCAAACCCACAGAAGATACAAGACCAAGATGAACCCCACTTTAAACTATGGACTCTGAGTGATAATGACGTATCAAGGTAGGTTCATTGACTGTAACAAATGGACCATCCTGGTGAGGATGCTGATAGTGGGGGCGGGTGTGCATGAGGGGAGGGAAGCAGTGAGAAGTACATGGAATATTTCCATACTGCTCAGTTTTGCTATGAACCTAAAACTTCTGTAAAGTCTATTTAAAAGAAAAAAATCCAAATCTCCCCCCCCACACCAGATAGAATTACTTTTGGGAAGAGAGGGGTCAGCAACAGGGAGGGGACAGAGAGGTGTTCAGGTGAGCAGGTAATACCCCGTCCTTCATCTGAATAGTGGCACGTGCTTTGCTTTGTGAGAGTTCACCCAGCTACCTGCTTGGGATTTGTAAGCAAAAATGTTTGCCTAAAAGAACTTCACTTGCAGTTATCTGACCATACTTTCAAACAAATAAAGAAAGAAAGTCTAGATGCTGTGGAGCATTGGGCAATTTATAGAGCAAGCGGAGTGTGGAACACTTTCTTCTGTGGCCAACCACAACTGACCCAGGACAGTCTCCGGAGCTGCAGCCGGAGGTGCCCATGAGGCCTCAGCACAGCCCTGCATGCTCTGTGGGCCTCCACAGGTGTCTTCCTGGACCTCAAAGTTGGGGTTACCAGTGAAAGCAGCTCTAAGACCCAGCGGGAAAAATGGCTTATGACTTTGGCACCTAAGTAACCTTACCCTGTCTGGATGGGAGTGCCCTAAGTCTAGCTGTACTTGCTAGACAAGCATTGCTGCCTGCAATCCGGACCAGCACAATGGCGATTCTAGTGTCCCTTCCAAAGGTTATTGATAAAGAGAAGGAAGAAGAATAGCTGGGGGTAAAGGAATAAATAAATGGGTTAGGAATTCAGGGAAATCCAATATTACACAAACACATTGAAAGAGGTTCAGAGCAAGAGATGTGTGCCAGCAAAAGAGACACAGACATTGTGCCTTAGCTCAATTATCCCAGATGCCTGAAAGGGTGAAATTGGACAAGAGTGATGGAAACCCACACTGAGTGGCCTCATCCTGGGACACATTTATACATATAGGATGATGGATTGGACTGATAATTGATTGGATGAGATCCTAGCAATGTGGCGGTACCTTTTGAGGTAAGGAATTCAGATTCGAACACAAGGGCAGGGAGTAACAGGTCTTATGCAGGGGTCAGGGGAAAGAGGTTCTGTTGGCAAAATGAGCTTGGGACGTCACAAGTTAACCAAGATCAGCAGGTGGCTCAAAGCTCAGCTATGCCAATGTGCGTTCGGACTCTAGCAGTGGATAGAGCAGGCAGAGTCACCTCCATACATTTGACCAGCCCTCCTATTTTTCTAAAAGATGCCTCTGAGAATTGGTCCTAAGCACATCATTCTCAAGGGAAGATTCATTCGAGCTTCATAAAACATGGGGTCAGTGCCAAGAGCTACATCTATTAGGTACATCTAATAGCTTGGATCATTCTAGAAAGCATTTCTGAATCCCATATGGCTCCTCATCACAAGCAGGACAGTGATGGAGACAAAGGAGGAATGAGAACAGAGGATTAAGAGTCCTAAGACTAAGGTTCAACTTGGGATCAAGGGTATGACTGTGACACTCACCTCTCAGGGTTAGTGTCCTTATGTTTTGCTGTGGGGATCAAATGATATACATCTTCTGTCTACCCTGAACCCCTGCACAACCCTAAGGTATTACTACTATACTGGAAATCTGGAAGAACACCAATTAACACAGAGCTCCCACTGCTGGAACGCTAAACAACCCCTCTAATCAAATTACACTCCTCGTCAGCCTCTCAGCTCTGAACAGCATGATATAGGGTGAACAAGCCAGAGATAAGCACACAGCCCTGTGGCTGCCCCCACAGCCCAGAATGTCACTGCAGAGCTTAGAGAAAGAAAAAATCCTTCCTTCCTTCCCTCCCTTCCTAATAATTAAGGTCTAACAACGTACTAATATTTACAAGAGGCCAAAGGAACTGTAAATTTGTCCCTCCTTCTTTTCTTTCTTTCTTTCTTTTTTTTGAGACAGAGCCTCAAGCTGTCACCCTGGGTAGAGCGCCGTGGTGTCACAGCTCACAGCAACCTCCAACTCCTGGGCTCAAGCAATTCTCCTGCCTTAGCCTCCCAAGTAGCTGGGATTACAGGCACCTGCCACAATGCCTGGCTATTTTTTGGTTGCAGCCGTCACTGTTGTTTGGCGGGGCTCAGGCTGGATTCGAACACACCAGCTCAGGTGTATGTGGCTGGCGCCTTAGCCACTTGAGCCACAGGTGCCGAGCCTCCCTCCTTTTCTGAAGCCAAAGTCCTCCCTTCGGAGTCCAAGTTTCCCAAGGGCTGATATGGCCCAGTGTCTCTGAGCACAGGATAAAAAAAAAAAACATCAGTCACCTGCCCTACACTTACCCAGTGCTAAGTCCCCTACTCACTGGTGGCCAATTTCACAACCTTACTTCTGGGAAGGGAACAGAATTCCACTGTTACGTCCTTGTCTCTCCCCCTCATTTTTAAAATAAAGTGGCACCCTCCACTAGGTTAATATTCTAGATAGGAGACCACACCCTTTAATTCACAAATACTCAAAGGTGTTTCTACATGTTTGAAGTCCTTTTCCAGAAAAGGATGTTCTTTTCTTTTGTGTTTGTGAGTGTGTTTAAAGAACTGGCAACAGCCTGGTAGGGTGGGGGTGGGAGCTGCCGTGAGTCAGGTTTCCTGAGGGGCAGGAAAGGCTCCATGACAGATGAAGGGCCCAGGACTGGGCAGCGCACACCCAAGAGCATCAAGATCACAAGTTAGAAAGTTAGGTCTGAGTTGAAGTCCTTCCTTCAGTCCCAGGTGTGGCACTAAGGAGGTCAACCCGAGGCTAATTATGAAGAAAACTAGAGCCATCAGACTGTTTCTTGGATGTCTGAGGGGGAATCCCAAGTCATAGGGATGACCAAGGATAGATATGACTGCTCTTAAGCATATCAATATTTAAGTGATATGCTCAGATCCTGGTCTTAAGGACAGGAAGGAAGGGAAGGGGAACTGAGAGTCCAGGGCAGTAGTGACACGTTGTCTTCCTGAACTCATGGGGAGATAGATCTTCTATGTCCCCTTGTGCCCCTTGCAGTTCTGGGCAATGGAAAGAGCACAGAAGTGATGTCTGCCGCCTGCAGATCTGGTCCTTGAGACCCCTGTGTGACCCTCTATTCCTTTCTCCTGTCTGCTGTCATGTGTGAATGATGGGACAAGGACAGAGTCGGAGGCCCCAGAAGATGGAGGAGGCACACAATGGAAGGAATCCAGGCACCCAAATGACTGCAAGGAACAAAGCTTCCCTGATTTTCTAATCACACTGGCCTGAGCAAGAAATGATACTTTATTTTGTTCTACCTACCATGCAGATTTGGGACTTTTTTGTTTCAGCAGCAAGCTCACCCTAATACTCCAGCATTCTGTCAACTGGTGCTTGTACATAGTGTGTAACTTAGAAAGGTGGTAGGACATTGGAAAGCATCCCAGACTTTCACCCCAAACATGTCACTGGTTTGAGATGGGGGTGTTGACACCATTTCACAAGGCCTCCGATTCTCATTGGGAGAATCATTTAAGACCTTGCTTCTGGGCTTGGCACCTGTGGCTCAATGGGCTAAGGTGTATGCCACGTACAACTGAGCTGGAGGGTTTGAATCCAGCCCAGGCTGCCAAACAACAATGATGGCTGCAACCAAAAAATGGCCGGGCGTTGTGGCGGGTGCTGTGGTCCCAGCTGCTTGGGAGATAGAGGCAGGAGACTCGCTTGAGCCCAGAAATTGGAGGTTGCTGTGAGCTGTGATGCCATGGCACGCCTCTATCCAGGGTGACAGCTTGAGTCTCTGTCTCAAAAAAAAAAAAAAAAAAAGACCTTGCTTCTGAAAAGCTACAATTAAAGTGAATTAAATCACTAAGGAGATAAAAGGGATCAGAGGGCTGATTCATGAGCCTACCAGTCACATGAGCAAAGTTAAAAATCACATGAGCAAAAGTACAAAACTCCCCGGACAGGCAAGTTAGGAGATATCACTGTGCATGGGAGAGGGGAAGGAGAAGTGTCCGGCAGGCTGGTGGAGGTTGCCGAGGGAACTTGGAGTCTGGAATCCTCAGGCCACCTGCTTACTGGGGCATGCTGTATGTGACCTCTTTAGCTCTCAGCTTCTTCCTCTGCAAAATGGGAGACGTGTGCCTACTTTATAGAGTGAACGTGCAGGTGATAAGTAGCACAAGCATCTTCCACAGAGGCTGGGCACATGAATTTAATTCCTTGGGGGAGACCATGAGAACACTAGCAGGAGAAGAGATCAGGCATCCAGTTGCTGTGGAAAAACGAGGCCAAGAGGAGAGCCCCAAATCCCCTTTCCAGCTTAGCCTTGGCCTTGCCTTGGGATGGAGACATCTGGCAAAAGAGTAGATGGTGTCTGCTTTATAGCCTATGATGTGGCCCCAAAGGAAGGGCTCATCTTCACAGGTGCTTGTACCATTAATCACTTGCTCCCAGGTTGGAGGATGCCATGGAGGTGCTTTTCACAGAAACAAGCACAGTGCTGCCTGCAAAGCAGCAGCTAAGTGTGCATCTGGAGAGTGTGGCTGCTGATACACCTCTTTTGAGCCCACACATTCCTGAAATCCTGTTTCCAAGCATTCTTTCTCAAAAAACTCAGCTATTGATGAAACTAACATCTTACAACCACCTAATCTTCGATAAACCAATCAAGAACATACCTTAGGGGAAAGACTCCCTATTCAATAAACGGTGCTGGGAGAACTGGATATCCACATGTAAAAGACTGAAGCTGGACCCTCACCTTTCTCCACTCACAAAAATTGATTTAAGTTGGATAAAGGACTTAAATTTAAGGCATGACACAATAAAAATACTGAAAGAAAGCATAGGAAAAACACAGGAAGATATAGGCCTGGGGAAAGACTTCATGAAGAAGACGGCCATGGCAATTGCAACAACAACAAAAATAAACAAATGGGACTTCATTAAACTCAAAAGCTTCAGTATAGCTAAGGAGATAACAACCAAAGCAAATAGACAACCTACCCAATGGGAAAGGATATTTGCATATTTTGAATCAGACAAAAGCTTGATAACTAGGATCTATAGAGAACTCAAATTAATCCACATGAAAAAAGCCAACAATCCCATATATCAATGGGCAACAGACATGAAAAGAACCTTCCCTAAAGAAGACAGACGAATTGCTAACAAACATATGAAAAAATGCTCAACATCCCTAATTATTAGAGAAATGCAAATCAAAATCACCCTGAGATACCATCTAACTCCAGTGAGAATGGCCCACATCACAAAATCTCAAAACTGCAGATGCTGGCGTGGATGTGGAGAGAAGGGAACACTTTTACACTGCTGGTGGGACTACAAACTGATAGAACCTTTTTGGAAGGAAGTATGGAGAACTCTCAAAGAACTCAAGCTAGACCTCCCATTTGATCCTGCAATCCCTTACTAGGCATCTACCCAGAAGGAAAAAAATCCTTTTATCATAAGGACACTTGCACTAGACAGTTTATTGCAGCTCAATTTACAATTGCCAAAATGTGGAAACAACCTAAATGCCCACCAACCCAGGAATGGATTAACAAGCTATGGTATATGTACACTATTCAGGCATTAAAAAAAATGGAGACTTTACAGCCTTTGTATTAACCCGGATGGAAGTGGAACACATTATTCTTAGTAAAGCATCAGAAGAGTGGAGAAGCATGAATCCCACGTACTCAATTTTGGTATGAGGACAATTAATGACAATTAATGACACGGTGGGGGTGAGGGAAGGGGAGAGCAGAGAGAGAAAGAATGAGGGAGGGGTGGGGAAAGGAAGAGCAGAGAGAGGGAAGGAGTGAGAGGGATGGGGTCTTGGGGTGTGCCACACCTTTTGGGAGCAAAACACGATTGTAAGAGGGACGTTACCTAACAAACGCAGTCAGTGTAACATGGTTTCTTGTACCCTCAATGAATCCCCAACAATAAAAAAATATATATATACACATAATATAAAATTTTCCGTTGTAACCAGTTCAGTGTATGTGTATACAGGGTGCTATGTATATTCACAATGTTGTACACCCATCACCACTATCCATTTCCCGACCTTTGTATTTTGTACCCTGAACTCTGCCATCTCCTCACACCTGGTATTATACTTTATATATCTATAGATTTGTCTATTAACTCATTTAAATAGAACTATACAATATTCAAAAAAATGTTCATTTTAATTATGGGTATATAATAACTATATATCTATAGCATACATATGATGTTTTGATAAAGCAATGCAATATGTAATAATCAAATCAAGATAATTGGGGTGTCTGTTATCCCAAGCATTTATCATTTGTTTGTGTTAGGAACATTCAAATTCCACTCGTTTAGTTATTTTAAAATATACAACTGCTTATTTACTTGTTGACTCCAGTCACTTTGTTATACGGTCAAGTTGTTCATTCTAACTATGTAATTATATTTTTGTATCCCTTAACCATGCTCAATTTATCCTGCCCTCCATGGTTACACTTCTCAGCCTCTGGTAACCTGTATTCTAGTCTCTGTCTCAATGAGATCAATTATTTTAATATTTAGTTTTCACGTGTGAGTAAAAATAAGCAAGACTTGTCCTTCTGTGCTTGGTTCATTTTACTAAACATAATATCCTCCAGTTCTATCCATGTTGTTGCAAAAGATACAATTTCATTTGTTTTTGTGGCTAAATAATATTGCATTGTGTATATGCAATTTCTTTATCCATTCATCCACTAATGGACACTTTGACTCCAAATCTTGGCTATTGTGAATAGTACTGCAATAAACACGGGAATGTTGATAGTTTTTTGATATACTAATGTTCTTACTTTTGGCTCTATACTAAGCAATGGGACTCATACGTCATATGGAAGTCTATATTTAGTTTTATGAAGAATATCCAGACTGTTCTCCATAGTGGTTGTATTAATTTACATTCCAACATACAATATATGAGGGTTCTCCTATCTCTGCATCTTCCCCAGTTTTTGTAACTTTTGATCTTTTTGATAAAAGCCATTTTTAACTGGGGTGAGATCATAGCGCATTCTACGTTTGATTTTCATTTCTCTGATAACTAATGATATTGGGCATTTTTTCACATCTACCGGTCCAGTTGTATATCATCTTTTGAAAAATGTTAGTTCAGACATATTGCCTATTTTTAATTGAATTATTTGGGTTTTGTTTCTATTGAAACATTTTAGTTCCTTATATATTTTAGTTAGTAATGCTTTGTCAGGTGGATAGTTTGTAATGATTTTTCCCCATTTTTGGGGTTGTCTCATTCCTTTGTTTATTGTTGTCTTTTCTGTACAGAAGCTTTTTAGCCTGATGTGATCCTATTTGTTTAATTTTGATCTCTTACATGTGCTTTTGGGGTATTACTAAGAAATAATTGCCCCAATCAATGTCCTGGAGTTTTCTCCCAATATTGCCTTTCAATAGTTTCATAATTTCAAGTCTTAAATTTAAATTTAGTACATTGTCATACCATTTTGGTATAAAGTGGGACATATGGTCTAGTTTTATTCTTCTGCATATGGATATCCAGTTTTCCCTGCACCATTTATTGAAGAGATTGTCTTTTCCTCTTTATATGTTCTTAAGAAATTTGTCAAAAATATGTTTATTATAGATATATGGATTTCTTTCTGAGCTCTGTATTCTGTCCCATTGGTCGATGTATCTG
Organism: Perodicticus potto; assembly: GCA_963574655.1. Classification (NCBI taxonomy): domain Eukaryota; kingdom Metazoa; phylum Chordata; class Mammalia; order Primates; family Lorisidae; genus Perodicticus; species Perodicticus potto. Next base: position 22,175 of record CAUYRH010001925.1, read on the forward strand.
TTTTTATGCCATAAACATATTGTTTTGCTTATTACAGCTCTGTAGGATAAATCATCAGGAAATATGATTCCTCCAGTGTTGCTCTTTTTTTGTGTTGGATGGATTTTTGTATTCTTGGTCTTTTCTATGTAAGTTTAAGGATTATGTTTTCCATTTTTAGGAAGAATATCATTTGTATTTTGATGGGGATTACATTAAATCTTTAGATTGTTTGGGGGGTAGTATAAACGTTTTAACAATATTGGTTCTTTAATCCATGAGCATAGAATATCTTTCCATGTTTTCGTATGTGTGTGTCCTCTTCAATTTCTTTCATCAGTGTTTCAGTTTTCATTGTAGAGATCTTTCACTTCTTTGGATAAGTTTATTCCTAGATATTTTATTTTAGTTGTACCTATTTTAAATGAGATTATTTTCTTTGTTTCCTTTCCTGACTGTTTGCTGTTGGCATATAGAAATGCTACTGATTTTTGTATGTTGGTTTTATAAGCCTGCAATAATATTGACTTTGTTTATCAGTTTTAATAATTTTTTGTGGAATTTTTGGTTTCTCTCTATATAAGATCATATTATCTGCAAACAAAGATAATTTGATGTCTTCCTTTACAATTTGATGCCCTCTGTTTATTTTTCTTTATTTGATTTCTATAGTTAGAACTTTCAGTATCATATTGAATAACAGAGTGGTGAAAGTAGGCATCCTTGTTTTGCTCCAGATTTTAGAGAAAAGCCTTCCAGTATTTTTCCTTTCAATATGATACTAGCTGTGAATATGTTACATATGGCTTTTATCAGGTTGAATATGTTCCTTTTATACTTGTTTTTTGTGAAGTTATTATCATGAGAGATATTGAATTGTATCAACTGCTTTTTCTGCATCAGTGAAAATGATTATGTGGTTTTTCTCCTTCATTCTTTTCATATGGCTGATTTGCATATATTGAACCATTCTTGCATTCCTGGGATGAATCCTACTTGATCATGTTTAATAATCTTTTCAATATATTGTCAAATTGGGTTTATTGTTGAGGATATTTGCCTTTATGTTCATCAGAGATTTTGGTCTATAGTTTTTGTGTATGTGGGCCATGAAGTAGACAGTAGTATACAAGTGGATTAGACCGTTTTCTGAGGAGAGACAAAGTATCACTGATGAAGAGAGGTCAGGGCAGTAAAGAACAGAGCTCATGAAAACATTACAAAAATTCATCAAATTGCATAACCGAATGTTCAGCTGACTAAGAGATCCATAGTGAACCAAGTAAATATAAAAGGTTAGGAAAATCTTAAGTGAAAATCTTGGCATGAAAAAGGTGTGTGCAAAAATCATCTTAAAGTAGCAGCTCACTGATGAACAAAAGCAAACAGTCGAGGTTTCAGAAACTTTTGCCTTCTGGAGAGGCAAGACCATGTTCATGGTCATGTCATCACTGGCATGTTCATGGTCATGTCATCACTGGCAATGAATCATGCATACACCAAAATGACCCTGAAACAAAGTGTTAAAGTGTATAATAAAAGTCAGCCAATTCTCATGACGAAAAAAGTTTTGTCTGTCCAAATCAAGAATCCAACCAATGCAGCTGACCTTTTCTTGACATCAGAGGTATTGCTCATTATGAATTTGTACCAACTGGACAAAGAGTTAATCAAGTTTACTATTTGGAAGTGCTGAGAAACAACAGGAAAAAGACAAAAGTGACCTAAACTTTTCACCTATGACTCCTGACTCTTCTGTCACAACACTCCAGCTCACACCACACTGTCTGTGAAAAAGTTTTATCTAGCAAACAAATAACTGTATTAGAATACCCCCCATACTCACCTGATCTGGTAAGAAATTTTTCTTTACCTGAAGATAAAGGAAATATTGAAAGGAAGACCTTTTGATGACATTCAGGACATCAGGGGTTATACAATCACAGGTCTGATGGCCATTCAAAGAAAAGAGCTCCAAAATTGCTTGAAAGGTGGACTGGGCACTGTCAGTGGTGCAGGACTTTCTAAAGAGAGTACTTTGAAGGTGATTATAGGGATATTTAGCAATGAAGTGTGTAGCACTTTTTCTAAGATGAGTTCTTAAACTTAATTTTCAAAACTTGTATTTGAGTTTTGGATTTCTTTCTGGTTAAATCTTGATAGTTTGTATGTGTCTAGGAATTTATCCATTTCTTCTGTGTTTTCCAGTTTATTGGCATAGAGTTGTTTGTGGTAATGTCTAATTAACCTTGGAATTTCCACAGAAGCAGTTGTAATGTGTCCTTTTGCATCTGTGATTTTATCTGTGCCTTTTCTCCCTCTCTTTCTTTCTCCCTTCCTTCTTCCCTCTCTCTCTCGGTTTTTATTCTGGCAAAAATTAGGCCAACTTCGTTTATCTTTTCAAAAAATCAATTTTTCTTTTCAGTAACTTTTCTTTTTTTTCTGATCTATATTTTTTTATTAAATCATAGCAGTGTAATTTAATACCAGTTTCATGAAAGTATTTCAAATTGATCTATATTTTTTATAATTTTGTTCATTTTTATAATACATGTGTATTATTAAATGTTATAATACAGAAACC
>CAUYRH010001928.1:0-27360 GCA_963574655.1 Perodicticus potto
GTTGTGGCGGGCACCTGTAGTCCCAGCTACTTGGGAGGTGGAGGCAGGAGACTCGCTTGAGCCCAGGAATTGGAGGTTGCTGTGAGCTGTGATGCCACGGCACTCTATCCAGGGTGACAGCTTGAGGCTCTGTCTCAAAAAAAAAAAAAGATACATATTCATGGTCCATCAATTTTACTCCTCTAGGTATCTAGGCCAAAGAAATGAAAGCAAGAAATCAAACAGATATTTTTACACCCATGTTCACAGCAGCATTTTTTTTTTCAGACAGAGTCTCACTTTGTCACACTCTGTAGAGAGCTGTGGCGTCATAGTTCACAGCAACCTCAAACTCTTGGGCTCAAGTGATTCTCTTATCTCAGCCTCCCAAGTAGCTGGGACTACAGGTGCCTGCCACAATGCCCGGCTATTTTTGGAGATGAGGTATCACTCTGGCTCAGGCTGGTCTCGAACCTGTGAGCTCAGGCGATCCACCCGCCTTGGCCTCCCAGAGTTCTGGGATTACAGGCATGAGCCACCATGCCTGGCCCTCACAGCAGCATTATTGATAGCAGCCAAAAGGTAGAAACAACCCAAATGTCCACCAACAGTTGGATAAAGTATGGCATGTACATGCACTGGAAAATTATTCAGCCCTAAAAAGGAAGGAAATTCTGACACATTCTACAACATAGATGAACCTTGAAAAAATAATGCTAAGTGACATAAGCCAGCTCCAAAAGGACAATTACTGTATGATTCCACTTATGTCAGATAGCCAAAGGAGTCACATTGAACGAGACAGAACTGGAATGGTGGTTGCCAGGGGCTGGAGGATGGAGGCGTCGGGGAGTTAATTTTTGGTGGGTACAGAGTTTCGGTTTTACAAGATGAAAAACGTTCTAAAGGTAGTTGTTAGTGGCGGTAGCACAACAATGTGAAGATATTTAATACCACTGAATCGAACACCTAAAAATGGTAAATGCTATGTTTATGTATATTTTGGTACAATAACAAAACATCTTCAAAAGATATGTCTAGTTCTTAGAAATGACACTAAGGGAGAAGAAAATAAGACAAAAAGTGACAATATTGAGATTATGTAAGAAAGAAGTAGACATAGCTTGATCTCTAAAAACTATGGTAATCCTCACACATACTGATTTCCTTAAACAGAGCCCCTGTTACTCTGCTGCACGCACCTTCTCCCCCCAAAGCCCCTGAGCTTCAGAGGCAGGAGCTGATGGAGGGGCAGTCCTAGGATTTCTAAGAGCAGGTGAGGAACTGCTCTTTCCTGCTGCTCAGCTGCGCTTTGTTTCTGTCCCAGGGAGAGTTACTGAACCAGACCCGACCACTAAGCTACTCTTCTCATTTTTTCTGATGAGAAAATCAAGGCCCAGAGGAGGAAGTGGACCAATCACTGTGACCAAGGTAAGGAGGCAGTGAGATGGACAGACACTCCCCCCATATTCCTTTAGGCCCCTGGCTCTTCTGCCCGGTGGTGCGACTTTGGCTGCTGCCTGGGTTTATGGGCACTTCCTAGCACAGTAGAAGCTCTTTGTGGCACATCATTTGGAAGAAGACCAATAGCGGCCTTCAAGAGAAGTTAAAAATATCAGTGGTCATTTAAAAGCACATTCTTCACTCAATGGGGCAGATGTTAGTTTGCAAACACAGGCATTTAAAGACAGACAAGGCCAGATTTCCCTCTCCCCTCCAAAAAATGAAGGAGAGGTATTTTAAAACAAGTCATTTCTACCAATTACCCATCTGATTTGTTTGTTTGCTTGTTTATACTAAATCTGTCCCACCAAGGAGTACTTAACAGTGGCTTGCAGAGATGTGTAGAGTAAAACAGGATTTAAAAAAATGTCAGTGAAGAAAGTTAAAAAATTAAAAATTAAAAAATATGATGACAGTGAAGAAAGCCTGGTGCAGGAAAATAAGACGCACTAGGGTGAGACTTGGGCATACACACGGCAGGCTGTAAGACCCCGTGTTATTTGCTGGTGGTGAGATTCAGGTTTGACTCTGAACTTCTTGGCAGTGGAAAGTGGATAATGCCATCAACAACAGGAATCACACGATCATTAAAATAAAAATAAACCAGCTATTCTGGAAAAGCAGAACATTTCCTGGAATTCCTAGGAGGCCCAATGTGATATGAAAGAGGCAATGCCCTCAAAATCACTCCTACAATAAAAACAGTAGTGTCAAGGGCCCTTTTGCAATGTGTCTGTCAATGTGAGAAAGGCAAGACCCAGAAGTAAATGTGATTGAGGAGTCTCCAGAAGTGGCCAGAGGAGAGCAGTCCAGGCGTGTAGCTCTGGGACAACCAGACGTAGTTCAAGGACAGTGTTTCAGCTCATCAAGTGGACTATGAATAGTGTAAAACTTGCTATCATTTCCTGTAGAGATACGTATGCCTTTGCCAAGAAATCCTTTGTCTCCGGGACTTGTCTATAAAACCCTACACTTGCTCCTTGCCTAGATCCTGCCCCTGGGTCTCACAAGGCTGAAATTCAATGTTTGTGATCCAACTTTCTTGCGTGCTATGTTGACCCCAGCTCACCCCCTCCCTGTGGGGTACACTTACCTGAGCCCCACGGTTGTCCCAGAGCTGGCATTCTTGCAACACTCTGATCTTACTGTCAGCTAAGATATTCAAAGACACCGTCCAGACAATGCTCAGCCTCTGTATCTCTTGACAAAACGATTTGTGCCAAGGTCAAGTCTACTTTCTGTCCTGGGCTCTAAATTGCTTTGTTATCTTCCCAGCAGTGGAAGTGATAAGAGAAAAGCATTCTGATTTAGAAGCAGAGCAGATATGTTTATGTAAGTGAAAAACTGCAGCATTTTTTTCTCTCACCACCTTCAATTGATGTAAACAAAAATATTTTCAGGCAAAATTCAGGACAGAAATAATTTTTTTTGTTGTTTTCTACTTTGGTTTCATCAGTGTTTTTTAAAGTACTGGTCATTAATGAAGATGTAACATGAGGCCAGACTCGGGCATTTTGTTCTGTCCCGCACACTTGCCATTTTGATGGGTCTCCCACGTGGGCGCTGAGTGGCAGGCAGAGAATGAGCAGATGCCATCCATCACCAGGAAGATCCTGAAGCAAAAGGCTCTCTGGGTGCCAGGCACAGCCGAGGTGGAACATCTCACACGGACCTTGATCTTAAATAGCCCAGCCTAGAAAAGACTTATCAACAGGCATTAAATTGTCTTTGGGCGTTCCAATAGTTGAAGGGAGGGTCTCAAAGAGCAGTTTTGCCTCCCTTACAAAAGATATAGGGTCTGCTCAAAGAGTACACAACCAGCCATCAGCCAATAGGATGGTCTCCTAGCCAGCCCCTCATGCTTTCTTTTCTTTTCTTTTCTTTTTTGTAGACAGAGTCTCACATGGCATCATAGCTCACAGCAACATCAAGCTCTTGGGCTCAAGTGATCACCTTGTCTCAGTTTTTCTATTTTTAGTAGAGACAGAGTCTCATTCTTGCTCAGGTTGGTCTCAAACTCCTGAGCTGAAGCAATCCACCCAGCTTGGCCTCCCAGAGTGCTAGGATTACAGGCATAAACCACCATGCCTGGCCCCTCCTGGCATTTTCATATGGGACCCACCCTTGTCCTTGGGTGCTTAGGACAGGATTGTGCACAAGGATCTGTACACGACTTTCCTTAACTCCATGTATGGACCCATCACATGGACCTTTTGATTATGGTGACTTCACAAAACCACCAATTAAAAAAAATTTATAATTTGAGCAAATGAAAATTATGGTATGCTAAAAAAGGTCTGTTTGCAGTCAACATCTTCAGTATACAGGCATACCTCAAAGATATTGTGGGTTCAGTTTTAGGCCATTGTGATAAAGCAAGTCATGTGAATTTATTTAGTTTCCAGTACGTATAAAAGTTATGCATACACCATACTGTAATGTACTAAGTGTACTGTAGCATTTTGTCTAAAAAAGGGTTACATGAAAAACGTTTTATTTATTTATTTTTATTTCAGATTAATATGAGGGTACAAATGATTAGGTTACAATGTTTGCATTTGTTAGTTTAAGTCCCTGTCGAGGCTGTGTCCTGCGCCCAGGAGGAATGCCAAATATCTATTCTTACATTATGCCCCCTGGAGGGAGCACACCAATCCCCCTCCTGCCTCCTGTATTCCCCCCTTCTCTCCCATCCCTGGAAATTGAATTGCATTGAATTGAGTTTTTCTTGAGTGGGTGTATATTAGTTCATCTATGGCTTCATATTAGTATTGAGTACATTGGATACTTGCTTGCCCATTCTTGTGACACTTTACTAAGAATGTGTTTCACCTCCATCCAGGTTAATACAAAAGATGTAAAGCCTCCATCTTTTTCTGGCTGTATAGTATTCCATGATATATATAAATAGATAGTGATACATATATACTGTGCGTAAAATGTGATATATATATCACAATTTATTAATCCATTCCTGGGTTGATGGGCACTTAGTTTGTTTCCACATCTTAGTGATTGTAAATTGAAATACAATAAATAATCTAGTGCAAATGTCCTTATGATAAAATGATTTTTATTCTTCTGGGTAGATGCCTAGTAATAAGATTGAGGGATTGAGTGGAAGCCCTTTTTTGAGTTCTTTGAGGATTTTCCATATTTCTTGCCACAGAGGCTGTATCAGTTTGCAGTCCCACTAACAGTGTAAAAGTGTTCCCTTCTCTCCACATCTGCATCAGCATCTGCAGCTTTGGGACTTTGTAAGGTGGACGATTCTCACTGGGGTTAGGTGATATCTCGGGGAGGTTTTGATTTGCGTTTCTCTGATGATTAGGGATGATGAGCATTTTTCATATTTGTTGTCTATTTGTTTATCTTCTTCAGGGAAGGTTCTGTTCATGTCTCTTGCCCAGTGATAGATACGATTGTTTGTCCTTTTTTTGTTGATTAATTGCAGTTCTTGTAGATTCCAGTTATCAACCCTTTGTCAGACTTATAACATGCAAATATCCTTTCCCATTCTGAAGGTTGTCTATTTGCTTTCATTGTTGTGTTCTTAGCTATTAAAATACTTTACAGCTAAAAAAAAAAGTGCTAACAATCATCTGAACCTCAGAGGGCCTTACCTCAATGTCGGTGGCTGCTGACAGATCAGGGTGGTGGTTGCTGAAGGTTGGGGCGAGACTGTGACAATTTCTTAAAATAAGACAACAATGAAGTTTGGTGCATTGATCGGATCTTCCTTTCAAAAAACATTTCTCTTTAGTATGTGGTGCTATTGACAACATTTTACACACAGTAGAACTTCTTTCAAAATTATAATTAATCCTCTCAAGCTCCGCCATTGCTTTATCAATGTACTTTCTGTAACTTTCTAAATCCTTTGTTGCCAGTTCATCAGTGTTCATAGCATTTTCCACCAGGAGTAGATTACATCTCAAGAAGACATTTTCTTTGCTCATCATAAGAAGCAACTTTTCATCTATTGAAGTTTTATCATGAGATGACAGCAATTCAGTCACGTCTTCAGGCTCCATTTCTAAGTCTTGTTTATTACAAGATACACATCTGTAATACACATTAATACACATCTGCATTACTTCATTCACTAAAGTCTCCAATCCCTCGGAGTCATCTGTGAGGGATGGACTCGCCTTCTTCCAAATTCCTGTTCATATTGATATTTTGACCTCCTCCCACTAAGGTCCTTAATGGCATCTAGAATGGTGAATCCTTTCTGGAAGGTTTTCAATGTACTTTACCCACATCCGGCAGAGGAATTGCTATGTATGGCAGCTATAGCCTTACAAAATATATTTCTTAAAATATAAGATTGAATGTAGAAATCACTCTCTGATCTGTGGGCTTCAGATTAGGCATGGAAACAGCGTTCATCTCCCAGTACATCTCCATCAGGGTTCTTGGGTGACCAGGTGCATCGTCAAAGAACAGTAATATTTTACAAGGAATCTGAGCAGCATTTCTCAGCAGTGGGTTTAACATATTCAGTAAACTATGCTGGAAACAGATGTGCTGTCATCTAGACTTTGTTGTTTCATTTCTAGAGCAGAGGCAGGGTAGATGGAGCATAATTCTTAAAAGCTCTAGGATTTCGGAAACGGTAAATGAGCATTGGCTTTACCATGAAGTGACCAGCTGTGTAGGCCCTAACAGGAGAGTCAGCTTGTCCTTTGAAGCTCTGAAGCCAGGCCTTGACTTCTCCTCTCTAGCTATGAAAGTCCCGGATGGCGTCTTCTCCCAGTAGAAGATTGTTTCATCTACATTAAAAATCTGTGGTTTGTGTAGCCACCTTCATCAGTCATCTTAGCTGACCTTCTGGATAACTCTCTGTGGCTTCTACATGAGCACTTGCTGCTTCACCTGTACTTTCGTGTTCTAGAGAGAGTGTTTTCCCTTAAACCTCATATACCAACCTCTGCTAGCTTCCGACTTTTCTTCTGCAGCTTCCTTAACTCTTTCAGCCTTCACAGTATTGAGGAGAGTTAGGTTTTTGTTCTGGATTAGGCTTTGGCTTAAGGCAATATTGAAACTTCACTGTCTCAGCAATACGGCTGTTCTGCTTTGTTACTTGTGTGTTCACTGGAGCAGCCCTTCTGATTTTCTTCAGAACTTTTCCTTTGCATTCACAACTTGACCAACTGTTTGCCCAAGAGGCCTTGAGCTGGAGATATCTTGGCTTTCAGATGCCTTCCCTGCTAAGCTTAATCATTTCTCCCTTGATTGAAAGTAAGAGACATGGGACTCTTCTGACATTTCCTTTCACTTGAACACTTAGAGGCCATTGTAGGGTAATTAATTGACTTAATGTCAATATCATTGTGTCTCAGAGAATAGGGAGGCATGAAGAGAGAGAAAGAGACAGAGGAATGGCAAGTTGGTAAAGAAAACAAACCACGTTTATCCATTCAGTGAGCCGTCTTATGTGGGCGTGGTCTGTGGTGCCTCCAAAACAATTACAATGGAAATATTGTGAGAATTAACGGAAAGTGACACAGAGACAGAAAGTGAGTGCATGCTGTTGGAAAATTGGTGCCGATAGCTTTGCTTAATGCGGGGTTGTCACAAATTTTCAATTTATAAAAAACACCATACCTGTAAAGTGCAATAAAGCAAAGCATAATAAAATCAGGTATGCCTGTATATAAACTGTTATAGCTCTCATTAACGTGCTTGATTAAAACTATTTTTCTAGTGTTCTATACCACTGTAGGATGACAGCAGTTATCAGTAATAAATAGTTCCAAATAGTTAGAAGGAAAACACTGAATATTCCCAACACAAAGAAATGATAAATGTTTGAGATGATAGGCGTGCTAATTAGCTTGCTCTGATTACTATGGACCCCATAAATGTGTACAATTGTCATATGTACAATTATAATTGAAAATATTTACTTTTGATACGTGACTTTAATTTCCTAAGAAATCTTGACACCTGCTTTTTAACTCACACACCCCACTATTACAAAATACCTTCTGATAATTTATATAATGACCGTTTTCTATCATTCTCCTTCTGGCTCTCCAACTCATTCCTTGAGTCTGGCACTTCTAGGGTGAGAGATGGAGAGAAGTCTCACACCTTGCAGCCCCTGTGGGTTGGATTGTGTTGTCTGAGTCTGAATCAAATAATGACAGAACATTCTTGGAAGCTCTGTGCGTGTGTGCTTGCCTGCTGAGGGATGAACCCTCTTTTCCTTCTCAAACTGGCAGTGGACATGTGGATTCCTCTAGGGTGAGTTGAGGGTGTAGAGAGAACTGTTCAGAGTCAGCTGCCCAGCATGTGGATGGGCCCAGTGTCCAGGGTAGGGTCATGCAGGTGGATGGGCCATGTGGGTCCCCACAGCTGGAAGAGCTGCATGTGGAGATGGAGCCTGGGTAACCTGCATAAGACAGAACAGAATTACCCACCCAAAGAAGGAGAAAGCAGCCTCAGCCCCTAGGGTTCAAGGAAAGCAACAGTTCCTGCATTTCAGATAAGTATTTTCCATCCCCTCTACCAGGGGTAGGAAACAGAATTACCACCTAACAGACTCAAGTCAGGAATTTGTAACGGTGAGCCTAGGGACTTCCACTCTGTTCCATAGAGAATAGGTCATTCTGGACATTTCTTCCTTTGCTGCTTCCACCCAATGAGGCCACTTTGACCTCAGAAATTCATAGCTTTTTCTTTCTGTTAATGCAAGTGTTTCCTCGGCCCTAATCCTATGCTTACCAGCTGTGATTAGGCATGTATTCTTTTTAACTTTATGTTTTGAGATTATTGAAATACACGTGCAGTTATAAGAGATCCCATAGATATTCTAGCTGGTTTCTCCCAATGGTAACCTCTTGAATAATTACAGTATAATATCACAACCAGAAAGTTGACATCGATGCAATTGACCCACCTCATTCAGATTTCACCAGTTTCACATACACTCAGTTATGTGTGTGTGACTTTGGTTCTATGCAGTTTTTACCACATATGTGAATTCAAGTGACCACCACCAGAGTCAAGATACAAAACAATTCCTCCACAACAAGCATCCCTGTCGTTGACCTTTGTAACTGTACCTACATCCTCTCCCCATCCCTGTCCTCTAGCAGCTACTAATATTTTCCCCGTTTCTATAATTTTGTCATTTTAAGATGCTACATAAATGGGATCAGGCAGCACCTAGTCTTTGGGGACTTTTTTCATTCAGTATAATTCCCTGGAGAGTCATCCAAGTTGTGTGTGTCAATCGCTCCTTTTTAATTGCTGAGGAGCATGCTGTGGTGTTGATGACCACAGTTTATTTAACAACCATTCATCCACTGATGGAAATCTGGATTGTTTCCACTCTGGGGGTCAATTGGGGGCACATTAAGCTGCCATAAAACCTATGCATGTATAGGTTTGTGTGTAAAGATATGTTTTCATCTCTGTGGAAAAATGTCCAAGAGTGTGATTGCTGGGTTGTGAGATAGTTGTATGTTTAGTTTTTCCCGAAACTATAAATTATTTTCTAGAGTGGCTGTAGCATTTTACATTTGCATCGGCAGTATATGAGCGATCTAGTTAACTGCACCCTTGCCAACATTTAGTGTTGACCCTACTTTTTATGTTAGTCATTCTGATAGTTATGCAGTGATATTTCATTGTGGTTTCAATTTGCATTTCCCTGGTGGCTAATAATGTCGAGCATCTTTTCATGTGTTTATTTGCCATCTATATATCTTCTTCAGTGAAATATCTCTTCAAGCTTTTTTTTTTTTTTTGACACATTGTCACCCTTGCTAATGTGCCATGGCATCATAGCTTGTAGCAGTGTCAAACTCCTGGGCTCAAGTGATCCTCTTACTTCGGCCTCCTGAGCAGCTGGACTACAGGTACCTGCTACAATGCCAGGATATTATTAGGCACAAGGTCTCACTCTTGCTCAGGTTGGTCTTGAACTCCTGTTTGAGCTCAAGTAATCCACCCACCTCCTCCTCCCAGAGTGCTCCTATGAGCCACCATGCCTGACTTTTTTTTTCATGTTTTTTGGTCCATTTTTTATAATTAGATTATTTGTCTTTTTGTTGTTAACTTTTGAGAACTCTTTATATATTCTAGATACTAGCCCTCTGTCAGATAAATAGTTTGCAATTTTTTTCACCATTTCAAGCTTGTCTTTTCATCTTTTTTTTGAGACAGAGCCTCAAGCTGTCACCCTGGATAGAGTGCTATGGCATCACAGCTCACAGCAACCTCCAATTCCTGGGCTCAAGCGAGTCTACTGCCTCCGCCTCCCAAGTAGCTGGGACTACAGGCGCCCGCCACAACGCCCAGCCAGTTTTTGGTTGCAGCCGTCATTGTAGTTTGGCGAGCCCGGGCTGGATTTGAACCCGCCAGCTCAGGTGTACGTGGCTGGCGCCCCAGCCGGTTGAGCCACAGGCACTGAGCCGTCTTTTCATCTTCTTGACAGGGTCTTTTGCAGAGCAGAAGTTTTTCATTTTGATAAGGCCCAATCTTCAATTTGTACTTTTATAGATTGAGCTTTGGTGTCAAACCAACAATTCTTTGCTCAGCCCTATATCTCAAAGATTTTCTTCTATTTTTAAAAAAAGATTTATAATTTTTACATTTATTTATGCCTATGCTCCACTTTGAATTAATTTTGGTATAAGATGTGGGTTTTAAAATCAGTCTTTTTCTTTTGTTTTTGCTCATGGAGATCTAGCCTCCTTGTTGAAAAAGGTTCTTACTTTTACTTGTTTTTCACTCACAAATGTAAAAGGAAATGGGAGAGAGCAAGAGAGACTCGCTGAGTTTGACAGAAGGATATTAAGGGAGGGACCAAAAGAACGAGACAGATTTTTATGATCCCATGGCATCCAAACAACTCCAGGGAACACTGGGATTAAATTGTTGTTTAGGAAAGATGGAAGGATTGCCCAAGGAGGAATTAACTGAGTCATGTGCTGGTAATAACTGAAGAGAATAAAGAGGCTTTTGATTTGTGCTTTATCCATTTTTCAAGGGTGAGAAAGACTATGATAGTAAAGAGAATGGAAGAAATAGTACTTGCCACTAGGTGAAGTAGCAATGTTGAGCTGTTGTGAAATTCTAAGGGCGTGGAGGGTGAGGAGCAAAACAGTGTTCAGGTGGGTGTTTGGGACGGCTGTACGCAACTGCTGATTAGACCTTGGCAAAGACACCATTTCCCCCCCAGGTAGCTTCACAGACTACAGAGGAGGCAGCAACTCCTGTAGGGCACCCTAACTTCTCCAGGGCATGACCAAACTCGGCATGTTCCAGGAGAGGCCAGGCCTTCTTCTAACACTCTCCTTCTTGAATCCGCCCCTCTCCAGCTTCCTTGTGATGCTGGAATGCAACTACTTAAGTACTCAAGAGGCCTTCCCCAAGAAACATGAAGGCTTTGCATTCCAACTCTCAGTTCCCTGCCACATGACTGTCTCCAAAAATTTCTATGTTATTTTCGGAATGCAAAAACCAAACACAGTATGGCCTCTTTGGAAAGGCAAGGTGACTGCTCCCCAGTTTGTTTTTTAAAAAATAAGACACTCTGGATGCTTCCCTTTCGCAGGCATTCAAAGAAGAATGAGGCCATAAGAAAAGAACTCTCTCGACACAGTTAATTCTATGAGTGTGCCTTATAAGTGGATGTGGAGGAATTTGGAGTAGGATTTAATCAAACACATTGGCGTTAATGGAGAAGGATAAAAAATAAGGGCCACCTGGCCAACTCGTTGGCACTGAGATTCTTCCCAGGTGAGCTGTCAATATTATAAGTGGAGGAAGGGACTGTTTAGCTGGTGATGGTTTATTTTTGTCTTCTTTCTATGCCATATCGGTGGCACCTGTAACATACATTCAAGCCATGTGCTTCTTTTGCAGCTTTTCTTAGTGATCCTCATACATACTGTCGTCACTCGAGTGGTGGTCCTCAAAATACACATCCACGTCCTAACCCCTAGAACCTTGTGAAGGTGACTGTTTTTGGAAAAGAGTCTTTGCAGATGTAATAAAGTTAAGGATCTTGAGATGAGATCATCCTGGATTTTCTGAGTAGACTATAAATCTAACAAGTGTCCCTACATGAGACAGAAGAGAACACAGGCTCACGGGGGGAAGAAAATCTCATGAAAATGCAGCCACCGGAAGACAGGCGAGGCGAGGGAGGCTTCTTTCCTAGAGCCTTCAGAGGACGCATGGCCCTGCTGACACCTGATTTCGTGCTTCTGGCCTACAGAACTGTGAGCAAATAGATTTCTGTTCTTGGAGGTCACAGAGTATGTAGGAATTGATTAGAGCATTCAGACAAACTGACACACATTATTATCTTCTATGCATTTGTTAAGAATATCTAGGAGAGGGTGGTGCCTGTAGCTCAGTGGGTAGGGTGCCGGCCACATACACTGAGGCTGGGGGGTTCGAAGGTGGCCCGGGCCAGCTAAAACAACAACTGCAACAAGCAAAATAGCTGTGCGTTGTGATGGGCACCTGTAGTTCCAGCTACTTGGGAGGCTGAGGCAAGAGAATTGCTTGAGTCCAAGAATTTGAGGCTGCTGTGAGTTGTGCCACCACAGCACTCTACCAAAGGCAATGTAGGGAGACTCAGTCTCAAAAAACAAAAAATCTAGAAGAGATAAGGATAGTGTTCACAATGAAGGCAGTATTAGAAATAGATCCCTGAGGCCGGGGGTGGTGGCTCACTCCTGTAATTCTAACACTTTGGGAGGCCAAGGTGAGTGGATTGCCTGAGCAAGAGTGAAACCCTCTCTCTAAAAATAGCTCGGCATTGTGGTGGGCACCTGTCATCCCAGCTACTCAGGAGACTGAGGCAAGAGAATTGCTTGAGCTCAAGAGTTTGAGGTTACTCTCAGCTGTGATGCCATGGCACTCTACTGAGGGCAAAAAAAGTGACTCTGTCTCAAAAAAAGAAAAAGAAATAGGTCCCTGTACCTTCTTAGGGAGGAATATTTAAGTCAGGACACTAATAGTGTAGACAAAGTCTTAGATTTTCAGGGCTGAAAGGATCCTTTACGACTTGACCCGGGCCCCATATTTTACTGATGTGGCATCTGAGATCCTGAGAGGAAAATTACGCTGTTTGAGGCCACACAGGCTTAGCGGCAGGGACAAGTGAAGGTGTCAGTTCTTCTGATTCCCCTCTCCTCCAGCCTACCTCTCCATCCGGCCAGCCCCTCAGCAGTTTGTTCACTTTTTTTTTTTTTCAAATTCCATCTATGTAAAATTTTAAAAATAGGCAAAATAGATTGTATGTTACATGTCAAGATAATAGTTACCTTCCAGGTTAGAGGAACAGGGTACGGTTGGAGAGAGCTGGTCATGTTTTCTTTCTTGATTAAGTGGTGGTTATATCGATATTAACTTTATTTTATATTTTCTTTATTTTTATTCTTTAGATTTTATTTTACTACCTTTTCTAATGGTAACAAAAATTATTGACCATATATTGTCGTCAAAAATTCACTTTTCTGCATGTGAATACATGCAATGAATATACATGAACAGTATACACATATGTTTTATTACATATATATAATAGGTATTATATATCCTTGTAAGAATACAAGAAGCTGGCTCGGCAACTGTGGCTCAAGTGGCTAAGGTGCCAGCCACATACACCTGAGCTGGCGGGTTCAAATCCACCCCAGGCCCGCCAAACAACAATGACGGCTGCAACCAAAAAATAGCTGGGTGTTGTGGCAGGTGCCTATAGTCCCAGATACTTGGGAGGAAGAGGCAGGAGAATCGCTTGAGTCCAGGAGTTGGAGGTTGCTGTGAGCTGTGATGCCATGGCACCATGGCACAGGGTGACAGCTTGAGGCTCTGTCTCCAAGATTTGTTCACTTTTTTACAGATCATTTCTGCAGGAGTTAACTGCCCCCGTCATATCATATTCTTTCTGTTTTAAGTGACAGACATCCATCTCTATGGGTCAAGGACGACCATGGGTTGGAATCGGGGATGGGAACTAGGTCCTACGCAGACCCAGCAGCACTTTCTCACTCCCCCTCGGGGCTCCCCTCTCAGCCACGAATGCTTTTATGTTTTTCCTCAGTCTCCCTGATATCGGATATACCTTCTTCATGTGCCAGGGAAGAAGGCTGCTGACAGCTCCACATTTTCATCTTTCCTGTACCATGACCTGTCAGGTCCACAGGGAGGACCCAGGAGAAACCCTGATTGGTCTCGTTTGGGTCATGCGTCCAGTCCTGCGGTGGAGTGCCAAGGGACAGGGTTTGTGTGGCAGAGGCCACTGGCTGCTGCCCTCAATCCCGTTCTCCTCTTCTTCCAGGGCCCTTAGCGGGAGTGCTTTTCCATCCTCTCCCATAGGGAGGCCTGCTCACATGATGGTGTTTTAATCATTGAGATGTGTGCAGAAGTGACGTGCCCCAACTCTCAGGTACTGGCCCATCAGTCTCCTATGTGCTTCTCCACCACGCTCCTTTTCCTGGTTGGCTGGGAGGGAGGCTCCCCCAGGGCAACCTTGGAAGCCTCACTGAAAATGGCAGTGGCCTAACCAGTTGGCAGTCGCCAGGCTGAATGGCTGCGTGGAGGAAGGCCGCCTGGCCGACCTGCTCACCACCGTTATGTGAACAAGGAATAAACCTCTACTGAATTTGTGCCATTATAGTGGAGGAGTTTATGCTTCCACAGTTAGCCTACATTAACTAGTAAATATGTCCCAAAGGAAGGCAGGAGTGGCAAACAGCCACTTCACATGCACTAGTCACGTAGGCCGAGATAGCAAACAACCACAACTCGTGGTGGGTTAAAGCCACCAAGGGTTATCTCTCACTTGTGCCCCCTGTCTACCCTGCTTGTTTGGAAAGGACTTTAATCTCATTGTCACTCAGGGACTGGGCTGACGGAGACTTCATCTTTGGGCTTTCGTGATTGTCAAGGCAAAATGAAAAGCTATGGTGATCCATTCATCGATTTTAAAAGCATCCGTTACAAAATGATTTTTTTTTTTTTGAGACAGACCCTTATTCTGTCATTATGTTGCTTACAGTGGTGTCATCACAGTTCACTGCAGCCTCAAACTGCTGGGCTCAGGTGATTCCCTTGCCTCGGCCTCCTGAGTAGGTAGGACTACATGAGTGCTCCACCACACTGGGCTTATATTTCTATTTTTGGTAGAGACTAGGTCTTGATCTTGTTCAGGCTGGTCTCAAACTCCTGATGTCAAATGATCCTCTGGCTGGAGCCTCACCTTGCCCAGCCCAAAGTAATGTATTACTGGCCAGGTCAAGTCAAAACAATTCCCAACTTCAAGTGAGTAGGGATGTGCAGTCCCAGTGCCCCTGAAGGAGGATGTTTGGTGGAGAGAAAACTGATCGTTAAAGGAAGTTTTAGAAAAGACTGAATATTGGTCACCTTTGGGGAAAGAAACTGGGAGAAAAGGAAAAATGGACAGATAGTCTTTATTGGCTTCTGTTTCATACCCATTGAATTTTTATTTAAAAATCTTTATTGTGGTAAAATGTAAAATTTATCCTCTCAACCATTTTAAGTGTACAGTTCAGTAGTATTAAGTACATTTGTATTATCGTGCAACCAACCTACACAACTCTTTCATCTTAGAAAACTCAATTCTAAACCATAGTAATAAGAAGTCCCTGTTTCCGGTTTCCCCAGCACCTGGTAACTGCTATTCTGCTTTCTGTTTGTATAAATTTGATTACTTTAGGTATCACATATAAGTGGCATCATACAATATTTGTTCTTTTGTGACTGGCTTGTTTCACTTAGTGTAAGGACTTTGAGTTTCACCCATGTTGTAGCATGTGTCAGAATTTTCTGTCTTTTAAAGGCCAAGTAATATGCCATTGTATTTATCCATCTGTCCATTGATGGGCACTTGGACTACTTCTGCCTCTTGGCTACTGTAAATAACATTGCTATGAATCTAGGTATACAGATATCTCTCAAGGCCTTGCTTTGAATGCCTTGGAAATATACCCACAGGCGGAACTGCTTGATCATAAGGCAATTCTATTTTCAATTTTTTGAGGGACTTTTCTATGAGAATATATTGTCTTCCTAATTCATGGTCTTGAAGATCGCTCCTATATCTTCTTGTAGGGATTTTGTCCTTTTAGCTCTTACATTTAGGTTGATAAGTTAATTTTGCATAGCTTATGTAACTCAAGTAGCTTTGAGTTAATTTCTGTGTATCATGTGAGTTAAGGATCCATCTTCATTCTATTGCAGTACCATTTGGTGAAAGACTATTCTTCCTTACTTGTTAAACATACTATTATTTCTCCCATGGAATTATCATCTCACACTTTTTGACTATGAATTGACCATCAGCACACGTGTTTCTTTCTGGGCTCTATTCCATCGATCTGCATGTCTATCCTCATGCCTGTACCACTCTGTCCTGATCACTGGAGCTTTGTAGTAAGTTTTGAATCAATTGAGTCCTTTGCCTTAGTCATGCCCGAAGGTAGTGAAGGTACCCTCTATTTCATTTAATGCTTACAACCCTGTGGGGCAGGAATTACCACTTCAATCTTAAAGATGAGAGATTTGGAGCTGATATAATTTTAAGAACTTTCCCCAATTCACATCATCTTTGCTCTCTACGCTCACAGAAGAGTAGAATTTAGAGATTAAGGTAGGGTTGTATCTTCCTCTAAATACACTCTTAAGTTTGTTTGGTTTTTTTTTTTTTTTTTTTGCAGTTTTGGCCAGGGCTGGACTTGAACCTGCCACCCCCGGTATATGGGGCTGGCCCCCTACTCTTTGAGCCACAGGTGCCGCCCACTTTTACGTTTTTATAGCTTCCTTTTTCTGTAACTGTTTCTAAATAGGCCTAGAACCTGAACAGACCCCATATAATATTTGCCATTCTTTTTTTTTTTGAGACAGAGCCTCAAGCTGTCACCCTGGATAGAGTGCCATGGCATCACAGCTCACAGCAACCTCCAATTCCTGGGCTCAAGCAAGTCTCTTGCCTCCGCCTCCCAAGTAGCTGGGACTACAGGCGCCCGCTACAACGCCCAGTCATGCTTTGGTTGCAGTCATCATTGTTTGGCGGGTCCGGGCTGGATTCGAACCCGCCAGCTCAGGTGTACATGGCTGGCGCCTTAGCCTGTTGAGCCACAGGCTCCGAGCCCATTTTATTATTTTTTGAGACAGTGTTTCACTTTGTCACCCTCGGTAGAGTGCACAGCTCACAGCAACCTCCAGCTCTTGGGTTTAGGTGATTCTCGTGCCTCAGCTTCCCGAGTAGCTGGGGCTACAGGCACCTGCCACAATACCCGGCTATTTTTTTGTTGCAGTTTGGCCAGGGCAGGGTTCGAACTTGCCACTCTCAGTATATGGGGCTGGTATCCTACTCACTGAGCCACAAGCACTGCCCTGGTTACAATTTTAAAGCACCAAAGCCAAAAGCCAAAATAAAAGGTTTTCATGCATGACAAAGGGATACTTTTATTAATATGTAATAACTGAGGCTAGTTGCAGAGGCTTACACCTATAATCCTAGCACTTAGAGAAGCTGAGGCAGGAAGACTGCCTGAGGCCAAGAGCTCAAGTTTCTTTCTAAGAAAAAAAAAAAATAAGCTTGGTGTGGTGGTGCATGCCTATAGTCCCAGCTACTAGGAGGCTAAGGTGGGAGGAACACTTGAGTCCAGACATTTGAGTTTACAGTAAGTTATGATGATGTCACTGTCCTCTGGCTTGGAATAGAATGAGACCCTGTCTCAAAAAAAAAAAAAAAATTATATACAAGCTGTTTCTACAAAATCAGTAAGAAAAGGGTCAACCACCTTATAAAAATACTACTCACATACACAAAAAAAGAAATAAAACAGCTCTTAAACATTTTACACATAACAGGCCAGTAAGAAAAAAAAATCAACCATACCATGTATGGTGAAATGGAAACTTTCAAACACTGCTGGTGAGACAATTCATCAGTAAGTATATTTTGGATAGGAATTTGGCTGTATCTAGCAAAGCTGAAAATACACATACCCTAAGATAGTAATTCCACTTTTAACTGCATATGCATTAGAGTAGTGATTCTTAAGTTAACAGCACATCAGAATCACTTTTTTTTTGAGACAAGAGTTTCATTTTGTCACCCTCGATACAGTGTCATGGCATCATAGCTCACAGCAACCTCAATCTCTTGGGCTCAAGCAATTCTCTTGCCTTAGCCTCCCAAGTAGCTGGACACCTACCACAACGCCCAGCTATTTTCAGAGATGAGGTCTCTCTCTGGTTCAGGCTGGTCTCCAACCTATGAGCTCAGGCAATCCATTCACCTCCACCTCCCAGAGTGCTAGAATTACAGGTGTGAGCACTGTACCCAGTCCTCAGAATCACTTCTTTTTTTTTTTTGAGACAGAGCCTCAAGCTGTCACCCTGGATACAGTGCCGTGGCATCACAGCTCACAGCAACCTCCAATTCCTGGGCTCAAGCGAGTCTCCTGCCTCCGCCTCCCAAGTAGCTGGGACTACAGGCCGTCTGCCACAACGCCCGGTCATTTTTTTTTCTTTTTTTTTTGATTTCAGCCATCATTGTTGTTTGGCGGGCCCAGGCTGGATTCGAACCCGCCAGCTCAGGTGTACGTGGCTGGTGCCTTAGCCTGTTGAGCCACAGGCGCCGAGCCCAGAATCACTTCTTAAACAGATTGCTGGCCTTACCCCCATATCTGATTCAGAGGTTTGAGATGAGCCTGAGAGTTTACAATTCTAGCAAGTTTACAGGCGACTCTGATGTGGGGTGCTAAAACCACATGTTGAGAACCACTGCCCTAGAGAAACTCTATACATGGGCACAAGAAAATACAGACAAGGGTTCTCAATGTGGCATTGCTTATTATAGAGAAAAACTAGAAACAAACTACAAACCTATTAGAAGGGAGATACATAAATTGTTTTATAATACTTGTGCATGTATATATCTGTAAATAATACATAAATCTTAAATTTACATAAAAAATGTACAGTGTATGTCATTCCAAAACCTGCTTTTTTATTACCACTGTGTTCAATGTACATGGTGCTAAAGATCTAGTTCATTAATTTCTTCCAATATACAGAAACAAACAAAAAAATCCCACTATCAACATATGTTATCAGTTTCATGATGGGAAAAGGAGGCAGAAGAATGAGACTGGGAAAAAGTATAAGATACTTCAAATTCATCCCTCATGTTTCTTTTAAAGATGACACAATGCAAATATGATAATACAAGTATCTATTAGGAATGACAGATACTTGAGTATAAACTACTCTTTGCTATGTTCTGCTTTTTTTTTTTTTTTTTTGAGACAGAGCCTCAAGCTGTCACCGTAGGTAGAGTGCTGTGACATCACAGCTCACAGCAACCTCCAACTCCTGAGCTTAGGCGAGTCTCCTGCCTCCACCTCCCAAGTATATGTTCTGCTTTTTAAAAAAAATTATAGCAACAGTGTAAGGATGTGTCCCATTATATCACACACTGTCTGATTTATAATATCCAAGGGAGAAATTTCTTTCCTGAACACCTGGCTTATTTTCAGCGAGAACAGACAATATGAATCTTATAACTGATCAAGTTGCCCTCTTTGCTTGGAAACTAGGAAGCACTAACACAAATTTGCAATTCTTCTTTTCAAACTATAGGCCCATACACCCATTTATATACTGTATTTTATATAGGATTATACGCTCATTCTGTAATAGCTTTATTAATTTTCTTTGCTATAATTTTCTCTTTTTGTTTTGTACATATGAAGTATTTTTGGAATCTGTCTCAAATCCCTTGTAGAAAGAGGTATATATGAATAACAACAACAAAACACTGCATAGTAATTCAATTCATAAACAATCACTGACTACTTAGATAATAAACATAAGGGGGATTAATAAGCTGTGCCTGTACCTTCACAGAGTAATACTACACATATTATTAATTAGAATTAAATTCTATTTCTACTGGTCATAACAATACAAAACAGGCATTTACAATAAAACTATCCCATGTAATCACAGATAAAATTAAGTGAAGCAGCATTAAGGTAGCAAAATTTAAACACTGCAAGTGGCATTTGGACCTCCCTGGTTTGTGCAATTCATGATTCCATAACAACAAGAAAAGAGACCAGATGCTACTGTAGTTACCTCCAAAATAGGCTTGCATTTGATGGAAAACACATTCTCACAGAACTGTTTATTTGCCCATACAACTTAGCCAGTTTTGCAAATCCCAGTCACCATTAATGGCCAGAAAGGAATTTTAAAATTCTTGCTCTAGGGGCAGGATGGCAATGGAGATGTGAAATTTTATATGTTAGTTAAAAACAAAAATAATTGACTCTGGAGATGTGGATTGCTCTACACTGAGAGATCATAAACTACTAATTTGAGCTCATTTTGAAGTTACAAAAAAATTGTTGAAATTTATCTAACAACTAACAATTTAAGAATTCTCTAAGACACAGGAAAGGCCAATTTTTAAAACCCACTTTCTTTTACTGCCTTAATTATTGCTACTGTTGAAGCATGGTCCATTATTAAAACTAGGGAAAAAAAAAACCACGTTGGCTTGGTCATTTTTCTCCATCTTTTTTGCTTCTGACTTATTTTGTAGCCAAGTCTTTTATTTTATTTTTTTAATAACACCATGTTTCTTCCAATTTTTTAAAACATCCAATCCCTCAGCTAGTAGAACTGGAGGCTCAGTCTCTGAGGAGTTCTAACCACACAACCTGCTGGGAGGGAAATTGACTAGGATAACACAAGTCTAATTAATTTCACTTATAGCAGGCACCCTGGGCAAAGTGTTCATCAGCAAAGTAGCCTGGTGCTACATGACCTCTGTAGCACTTCATGCCAATTGCTGCAGATGCCAGCAGAAAAACAATTTTAGAAAAAAGATATGCTTGAGAGTCATATACTTTGAGAAACTTTGCTGGAGACAACTAAAGCCAAAATATATTGTTCCTGGTTTCAAACAAGTTAGGACAAGACTGTCCAGGTTCTCTAATGGGAAATTTATTTTCCAATGCTTACCAAAATTTCTAGTATTCCGACAACTCTGAGACTGAACATATCTGTTACATACCACTTTTTATTTTCCTTCTTACTCTATTAAATCTTGACCTGTGAGGACAGACTTCTTCTGAGTCACATCAAAAAATATACTTTAATGTATCTCAGTGAACTGTAATACTGCTTAAATTCCAATGAAGGTAGTACATCTAGCAACTAATAGCAACCTCTAATGGAATGCTTCCTGGCAAATATCAGTCCATGAAGCCATTAACTATTTTTGACAAGAAATGCAAGTCAATCAATATGATTCCTAACTAGAATGTTAAACTTTGGAGAGCAGACAGAAGTGAAAAAGAAAACATATTACAAACCAAGTATCTTTAATTGAACACTCAGAAACCTAAATTTTTTTTTTTTTTAGACAGAGTCTTAGCTTTGTCGCCCTGGGTAGAGTGCCATGGCATCACAGCTCACAAGAAACCTCAAACTCTTGGGGTCAAGTGATTCTCCTGCCTCAGCCTCCTAAGTAGCTGGAACTACAGGTCCCCACCATAACACCTGGCTGTTTTTAGAGATGGAGTCTCGCTCTAGCTCAGGCTGGCCTCGAACCCATGAGCTCAGGCAAACCACCTGCCTTGGCCTCCCAAAGTGCTAGGATTACAGACGTGTTTGTTTGTTTGAGACAGAGTCTTACTCTTGTCGCCCTGGTTAGAATACTATGGCGTCAGCCTAGCTCACAGCAACCTTAACCTCTTGCCTCAGCCTCCCAAGTAGCTGGGAGTATAGGCATCCATCACAATGCCCAGCTAATTTTTCTATTTTTAGTAGAGACGGGATCGCTGTTGCTCAGGCTGGTCTTGAACTCCTAAGCTCAAGCAAACCATCCACCTCAGCCACCTAGAGTGCTGGGATTACAGGTGTGAGCCACCACACCTGGCTGAAACATTGTTTTATTACCAGAAATTCATTACATTGAAATCTGATATACTTAGCATTATTCAAAGAGCTATTTTAGAGATAATGTCAAAAATGGTTGAGTATCCACAATTTTGTATGGCTAATCTAACACATGGCATGTATAAGTGAGATGGTTGGGATTGTAGTTTCTTGCCAGAGAATGGTTTGTTAGAGACTTTTAAAGAGCCTAACTTTTTTTTCTTTTGGTTTAAAGCCTTGTACAGTTTCCAAGTAAAGAAAAATTCCAGTGTCATAACTATTTTAAACCTGAGAGACGTTGGCATTTTCTAAAACAGAAGATGCCAAGAAGATTGTTGACAATAAGAATAAAAAAAAAAACTATAAAAGACATGGTTATACTCATTTTTGAGAAACTAATGTGATCTAAAAGGAGCTTTTTATTTCCTCTATTACAGTGTACTCAGTCATATATAGCCCAGGAGGTAATAATTTCTTTCTCATTACCCTAAGGACAGTTATTACAGGTCATACTGACTTCCTCTGTTGCAAGGTTTGAATGACTTTTGAATATCTGTTATGAGTAAATTTTCTGCTTTCAATCTAGTCTAACAAAATACAATTTCTTTTTAGAGACACTTCCTAAAATGAAACCAAGGCAATGAAGAAAGACCTCTATCAACAGTGTCTTATGTCTTTTATCAGGTTCATGCTTTGTAAAATTTTACAAGTTAAAAGATGACTGCTTTTCTGTTTACAGCTTTTAAATTCTTAAACGTTGCACCTACAGAAGGATTTAGCAATATAGAGACCAAGAAGAAAAAAGTTAACAGCCTAACAAAAAAAATAGGCAAAGAACCACTAATGATGTATAGAAAAGGAAACACTAATGGTTCTCAAATATATGAAGATATTCAGCTCTCATTCATACTAATATAAAATGCAAATTAAGCCACACATTGATTCACCCACTGAATTGGCAAAGATCAAAATGTTTGATAACACTTGCCCAGGGTAAGAAGAACATTTCTGGCTGGAGCATAAATTGTTACAATCTCAGTGAAAGGCAATGTCTATCCAGCAATTCTACTTCTAGAAATCTATCCCTACTGATACATTTAAAATGATAACTATAATAGGCTTTCCACTGTGGCATTATTTATAAACACACAAAAAAGTGGAAATAACCTAAAAGTCTATCAAAACTGGATTAATTAAATTATAATAGAGATAAATGATGTAATAAAAAAGCATCTAAAAAAAAGAATGAGGAAACTGTTTTTTTAATAGAAAAAATGTATTTGTTATAACATATATAGAATATCTCTGAAAAGTCATACAAGACTCTAGGGACACTGATTATTTCCATGTAAGGAAACTGGGTACCTCTGTGGGAAGGAGAAGTTCTATTATATTCCTTTGGTGTTTTTTGAATTTTGAACCATGTGATTATATTACCTATTCAATTTGCAAGTTATGTAATTTAAAACTGAATTAGCAGCCTTTATGATTAGTTTTTCAAAGTTGTGAGAAGGCTTATAAATCGGATCCCCAAGAGACACAGGAGGTATGAATAAAATGGACCTTCTCCTCAGGACCATCACAGCCTCAGCGTACTTCCTTGATCTCCTTTAACACTTGCCCTTCTCAATCCCAATGCTTCAGTCACTCAGGTCTTTAACTCTGTTTCATGAGCAGTTGAGGCTCTTTCCTTGGCCTAAGAAGTTTTTTCTTCCTTAAGGTCTTTTCATAGCTGGCCCCTTATCAAGTAAGTCTCCTATCAAATGTAATTATCAAATGTAGTTATCTTCAGAGAAATCCTCCCTGACTACTTAATCTGAAGCAGCCCCCACTTCTAGCCTGCTCCTCTCATCACATTATTTTATTTTCTTCTTTAGTACCACTACCTGAAATGACTTTGTTTTTATTTTTTTCACTTGTCTGCTATGTTCCCTATAAAAGTTAAGCTCAATTAGAGAACAGCATCCCCCTGTGCCTAGAATGGTGTAACAGGCACTCAATAAATAATCTGTTCGATGAAATTTCTGTTGAATAACTAGCCTTTTTCTCTTTTGGGATATTTTTCCTTAATGAGTTCTAATTAAGAAGTTAAAATTTAGAAGTTGCTAAATCAATGTAGCTACAGGAATCTAGGCATACTTTTATGTTCATCTCACTCCAATTTTAAAGAACTTATTAAATACATTCCAAAACTACTACTCACACTCTCCTTTAATTAAAAAAAATTTTTTTTAAATTCAAGAATACTTGCAAGAGGGTGGCACCTGTGGCTCAGTGGGTAGGGCACCAGCCCCATATACTGATGGTGGCGGGTTCAAACCTGGCCCCGGACAAACTGCAACAAAAAAATAGCCCAGTGTTGTGGCGGGTGCCTGTAGTCCCAGCTACTAGGGAGGCTGAGGCAAGAGAATTGCCTGAGCCCAGGAGTTGGAGGTTGCTGTGAGCTGTGTGATGCCACGGCACTCTACCAAGGGCGATAAAATGAGACTCTGTCACTACAAAAAAAAAAAAAAAAATACTTGCAAGAAAAGGGAAACCTGAAGGACTGTGGGAAGAGTTCTTGAATCCACATGACCACAGTGAGAGAAGCACATTTCCCAGAATAATTCAATCTTGGTTATAGAAAGTACCATTATGGCAGCTGTCAGAAATGAAGGCTAAGCCTCGAAGTTATTTCGAGTTAAATTCTATATGATAAAATTCCAATATACTGAGCAAATAGGGCAGATCCTTAGCATTTACTTGGATTTGACCTATAATTTTCATATCGGACACTAGGTTTAATGCTTTTAAAATTGACACAGAGAAAAGATAATTAACATTAAATACATACAAGTATAAATATGCATATATGTAAACACATCATAAAAATAAGTCTAGGCTAGGCCTAGTGGCTCATGTCTATAATCTCAGCAGTTTGGGAGGCCAAGGCAAGAGGACAGCTTGAACCCAGTAATCCAAAACTAGCTAGGCAAACAAGTGAGATCCCATCACCACTGCACTCCAGCCTGGATAGCAGAGCAAGACCCTGTCTCTTGCGCTCGCTCTCTCTTTTTTTTTTTTTTTTGAGACAAAGTCTTACTTAGTTGCCCTTGGTAGAGTGCCGTGACATCACAGCTCACAGCAACCTCAAAATCTTGGGCTTAAGTGGTTTTCTCGTCTCAGCCTGGGACTACAGGCGCCTGCCACAACGTCCGGCTATTTTTAGATCTCAAACCTTTGAGCTCAGGCAATCCACCCACCTTGGCCTCCCGGAATGCTAGGATTACAGGCATAAGTCACTGGTGGCACCTGGCCAAAGACCCTATCTCTTAAAAAAAGAGGAAAAAAAAAATGTGTAGGCATATACCTAATTCTTGTCTATACCAGGTTACAATGTAGGCCACATTTCTGTCATAGATATTTCTCTAATTAGGAGCTGAATTGCTCTTATAACTGCTGTATGTAAGAAAAACTCAGAAACAAGTATAGTATTATGCATATAAGTTGGTACCTTTAAGATTTTCAGTTTACAGATACTTCTTAGGCAAGTATAGATTCTGAAATGATTTTGAGTATCAGATACACATTTGTGCATAAAATGGCTATTTTTCCTTCTTCTCCTCAATATAAGTGTTATAAGAGTTTTATAGAAATGCCTAGCTAGTAAGGCTCATCCAAAGTCAAGCTGAAGATAAACAAGAAGGTACATGAAAGACTCTGAAGTCATAAACACAGTAGGATAACAAGAGAATGCTCCTACTGCCTCCCATGCCTCAGTGTGAGCTGGCTGTTTACAGTCTTAATGCCCTTCTTGCAGGTTATAAATAACTACAAACTGTCCTTGTCCCCAAGGAGACCTTAGCAGCCAGCTCAAAGGTTAAAATATGGCATAATTCTCACTTTAGATGCAACCTGTCCAGTTAGCAAAAATGAAATAAATAAATAAGCAGAAAAATTTACCGGCAACTTAAATTACAGAATGGGGGATCATTCCCTTGCCCTAAAATCTGTTATGTAAGAGTTATTGATATAGACATATAAGCATATTTCTCTACTGCCAAAATATGTCCAGGGACAGTGCAATGCATCTCTGCTCCAAATGCAGGTTTGTCCTGGAAAGGCTAAGTGCCACTCCACCACTTTGTAGCACTGCAAGTCCACAGACCTTCTTAAACTTTTGTTTTGCTTTTTAATTTTAAAGTATTTTAAACAGAAGACTGCTGAGCTAAATATACACATATCATAACAACAGCAGGAAAAACTCCTGTCTCCATTTGGATGGTGGATCCAGCAGAATAAACTATGGTTGCCACAACCACAGGTTTCACATGTGATATATTGCTATTGTTAATTACAAACCTCCTACTAGGAAGAAAAACTCCTCCGGCTGCTTTAAAAAAAAACCACAGATAGGGCCAGTCAGATTAAGCTTCTCCACACATCACTTTCAAAATCCATCACCTGGGGCAGCGCCTGTAGCTCAACAGAGTAGGGCGCTGGCCCCATATGCTGGAGGTGATGGGTTCAAATCCAGCCCCGGCTAAACACTACAAAAAAAAAAAAAAGTTACAAAATCCATCACCTGGGAGACATCTGAACTGGAAGGACATGAATCCAAATCTGGAAACAAACCTGATAATAAAGGGGCTATTTCACTTCAAAGTGGGTCTCACTGGGCAGCACCTGTGGCTCAATGGATAGGGCGCCAGTCCCATATACCGAGGGTGGCAGGTTCGAACCTTCCCCCGGCCGAACTACAACAAAAAATAGCTAGGCGTTGTGGTGGGTGCCTGTAGTCCCAGCTACTCGGGAAGCTGAAGCAAGAGAATCGCCTAAACCCAAGAGTTGGAGGTTGCTGTGAGCAGTGTGATGCCATGGCACTCTACTGAGGGTGATAAAGTGAGACTCTGAAAAAAAAAAGGGAGGGGGGTCTCACTTACAAAAGAAAATATCTTTAGAAATGAAGTTAGAGGCCAGGCCGATGATTCACACCTATAATCCTAACACTGTGGGAGGCTAAGGCAGGTGAGTTACTTTAGCTCAGGAGTTCAAGGCCAGCCTGAGCAACAGTTGAGACCCTGTCTCTAAAACTAGCTGGGCGTTGTGGTGGGTGCCTGAAGTCCCAGATACTTGGGAGGCTGAGGCAAGAGGATCGCTTGAGTCCAAGAGTTTGAGGTTGTTGTGAGCTATGATGCCACGCCACTCTACCCAGGGCAAGAAAGTGAGTCTCTGTCTCAAGAAGAAGAAAAAAAAATGAAGTTAGAAAGGTAAAAACAAGTCATGAGCAACATTGCCATTCTCACAAATTAGAATCATGTGTTGATTCCACTGAATGGCTTAGGCAAAAATCTCTAGGGCCACAAAGAGCGAACTTGGGAAAGATGATGATTTTAACACATCCCACATGATATCACAAAGATTTCTTCTCTAGGTTGAGAAAATTACTTATTCTAAACAAGAGATGAAAAAGAATCATAAAGAGAAGGACAGAAAAAATCTTGTGGTTAAGAAGATTCTATTTACTTACAGTTAATATCCCCAACGCTGTCTTGAGATTTGAGAAGCTGGTGGGCTTTTACCTTCTCCTCTCAACTAAGACTATGAAGAACCTTACATGGGTGGTGCCTGTGGCTCAGTGGGTAGAGTGCCGGTCCCATATACCGAGGGTGGCGAGTTCAAGCCCGGCCCTGGCCAAACTGCAAAAAAAAAATAGCTGGGCGTTGTGGCATGCGTGTAGTCCCAGCTCTTGGGAGGCTGAGGCAAGAGAATCGCCTAAGCCCAGGAGTTGGAGGTTGCTGTGAGCTGTGTGACGCCACAGCACTCTACTGAGGGTGATAAAGTGAGACTCTTGTCTCTAAAAAAAAAGAACCTTACAAAATCTAAATAGTGAACAGATGAAAGGACTGGCCCTAATACTACCTATGCCCAATCTTCAAGGAATTAAAA
>CAUYRH010001929.1:0-27946 GCA_963574655.1 Perodicticus potto
CCCTCCCTCTCCCTCCCCTTCCCTCCCTCTCCCCTTTCCCTATCTTCTTGTGCAATAAGTGGGCTGTAGCCTACACTTGAAAGATATAAATTTGCCTCATAATAGGGATGTATACATTGGATACTTTTTCTTCCATTCTAGGGACACTTTGCTAAGGAGAACCTGATCCAGCTCCATCCATGTAAATATGAAAGAGGAAAAGTCACCATCTTTCTTTGCTGTATTGTTTTCAAGAATAACAATCTGGAAACAACCAAAATACTTATCTAAAAATACTGCCTAAGTAAACTATAGTATATAATACAATAAAATATTGCTTAAAATTTAAAATGAATGAAATATAACTACAAAATATAATAGATATCCTAATAATAGATTTAGTTAAATCAAAAGTAAACAAAACTGAAAGTAAACATAGGAATTTTAAGAAATAGAAATGGTAAACATGATTTACAACTATAGTTACCTATAGAGGGCCAAGTAAAGAAAAAACGTGGAACTGGGACCCATCAGCAGATTTAAAGTAGTATCATAGAATTCAGTAAAAAAAAAAAATTATTTGGTGTTATTGGTGGTGGATTCATGGATGATTTTTACATTATATTTACATATATAACCAGGAAGGAGTCATGAGTGGGTCAAATATACAAGTGTGTTATGAGCCACAGTCTTATTAATCAAAATTTATGTTTTCGTGAGTATATGTATACAAGTACCAAAATATATTGAAATTATGTGAGGAAAAATTACTGAGTGTTACAAAACAGCATAACATGAACACAGATTGAGCATAAGAGAGCAAGGGCAATATATATATATATATATATATATGTAGTGTTTAAGCTGATATTTGAAGTACACATACTAGGAAATCAGGTAGAGGTGCAGGCAGGAAGAGCTATGTTGCTTTGGAAACTTGTGTTAAATCCCTGTGTCTGGAAAATAACGATTGGAAAAGAGACATTGTGACCGAAACACAGAGACTGTGAAAAGATAGGACAGAGAGGCAGAGACCAGATGTGGTGGGAAACAGAAGGGGGATAATTAGACACCTTTAAAAAGGATGACTTCCTTTCTGACACAGATGAGATCCTTGTGCCGCCACAGCTCAGGTTGAAATGAAATCCCCAGTGTTGGCGGTGGGCGTCCAGTGGGAGGTGTGTGAGTGGGGGGATGTCTTATGAAGACCGATGCAGACCTCATGGTAATGAGTACTTGATCCACTGGTTCTCTTGAGATCAAATTCTTAGAAAGAACTTGGCACTTTCTTCTGCCTCTCACATGTGATGCCTGCCCCCTACTCTCTTCTATACGTGAAGCTTCCTGAGACCCTCACCAGAAGCAGATACTAGCACCATGCTTTCTGTACAGCCTGAGAAATGGAGCCAAATAAGCTTCTTTTCTTTATAAATTACCCAGTCTGTATATAGCACCATAAACAGACTAAGACAAATGTAAAAGATTTGTAGTTGGATATTAACAGAAAAGGAGAAACCTCAGGAGAGATTCTGTCATGAGACCAGGTAGACTCCTATGAAAGATGCTACTATGGAGAAGGAATCCATTTAATAAAAATGACAAGTGCTCAAGGAAAACAATCACCATGGTTCATGTTGAATGAATGAAATAATGAATTCATCATTTACAAAGATAGAAAATACTGAGGGGAGTGTAGATTTGGAAGAAATTTAGAAATTAAATTTAGAAAATTAGAATTAAATTCAAGTTTGAGAAGTTTATTTCAGAAAGAGGTATTCAGTAGACAATTTTGTATATGAATGTGGAGTTCAGTGAAGCGTCAGAAATGGAAAGGTGAATTCGCGAATTATAGGACTTGTATTTAAAAGTTCTAAGACTGGCTGAGAATATATATGGAATCAACATGAACCAAGTCCTGGGACTCTCCAACATGGATAAAATTAAAATAAATATATATATAGTGAAGATTATATCAAGATGCAAATATTCATTTATTATATGTATTTGTACATATATACAATGTATGTGCAATATACAAGAATATATGTGCATATATACAATATCAAGATGTATATTTTTTTCATTTATTGCATATTTATGTACAAACATATATAATAAATGAGAATGTTAATGATATAAAAAATCATGTGCTTGTGTGTGTGGTGAATGTGTGTTAAAAGTATAAAAAGTTAGGACAAGAAATGATTAAAAATATGTCAGGATAATGGATGCCTTTAAGAACAGCGGGGGAAATGAGATTGGGAAAAGTATACAAATGGTTTTCAATTTTGGCTTTAAAGTTTTATTTCTAAGAAAAACAATTTGAAACGTTGGGAAATTGATTAAATGGCTGGTAAGAGATTAGACAAGATGGCATGTGTGTTTAGTGAATTCTATTTAGAAGTTTGTCTGCAGAATAAATGGACTAGAGAGATAGGAACGTAATTGAGAAGGTTGTGGCTTTTAAGTTGTTTTTTCTTTCGTTGCCGTTGTTATGAGTTTATCATTTGTTTGATTTTGTAAGAAAGGTGGCACAAACGTTCATACTTTTCAGAGATGATGGAGGGAGAACTTTCTTTAGGAGAGATATAATTTCATCATTGTAATGGAAGTGAAAATAAGAGAAGATAGTTATAGACGCAATTAAATTTCTGTGTTTGGTTTTGGCAAGTTGACCAGTGCCCATGTTTTGGTTTCTATTTTCCCCAAAGCATAAGACAAAGATAAAAGCTAATATTTACAGCAAAGTGGAACATTGAAAATATTGGGTGCTGATGCTTTGATATTGGAAATTGTGGAAAATAAGAAAGCAAATTGTAGAAATATTTTTAAACTTCTGTGTGGTTTTTAAAGCTTAGTTGGGGTAAAGATACTGGTAACAATTGGTGGCAATCTGTATTGATAACAATTTTTATATTTCCCCAGTAATTCTCAGATGCTCGTCGGTAGTTACAGATAGATTGTTGGGTTGATTTCCTATTTTCCTGGGATCATGTCTAAAGTTAGAAGAGACGGTTATCTGAATGGGGAAGAAGGAGTCCCAGCTGGTGTTTTGGTTATGCTCAACCACTTGCAGTTGGTTGAGTAATATCATAACACCTCCTCCCACCCCCACCCCCCATACACACACCCGGTTACTTACACGATCCGTGTGACCACTAGATGGCAGTGCGTGGCCTGTATCACTTTCAGAGGCGTGTTCACGTTCAGCGAGCCCAGACACAGGTGCCGGAATATATTCTAAAACACTGGAAAGTAACTATGAAGTTCTGACATCTTGCTGCCTGGCTCTGCCCAATGAAAATTTTGTATTCTTTAAAAACAACCATGCTCTAGCTTTCTTAATGGAATTGACACAGTAGATATTCAGAATTGCGTGGACTCCAACTTTTGCTCATTTCAGCATTGAACAGAAACCTCAGTTTTTAAATTAAAGTTTGTCCTTTCCCGTGATGATATAGCTATGAAAATGGCTGTTTTAATGTTGGGTGAAGATGAAGCAATGTGTCACTCATTGTTTGCCTTCATATCCAATAATTAAATCTTCTGGCCAGTTTGGACTATTATGGTTATTATAAGTGAAGGACGATTGCGCCCTTGATCTTCATTCATTGTCCAGCAAGCCATATGGTTAGGGAAGGAGTATCTGAAATTCATCATCATTTGTTCAATAAAAAATTTCACAGATGGCATCATTATTTTATTTGGAACCACCTCCTCTTAAAAGAAAGTCTTCAGCTTAAATTCCATGTAGTTTAGAAAAATGTATAGGCTCACATCATAAGGGGAGTTTAGTAAGAATCACGTATGCAAGGCCACAGGCTGTGGTCAGATGATGTTTTTAAGGCTTTTTCTCATCACCATTATTTATTACACTTGCATCTTGTTGGAGACGCAACTCTGGTGCCTCTTCCTTTTCTTATGAGGGTGCTAACATCCCGGGCTCCATAATCATGACGTCATCTAAACCTAATTACCTCGGAGGCCCCTGTACACTGGAGTAGTATCACTAACTTTTCAAAACAGCCGCCCCTCAACTTGCCATGGGGTAGCACCCAACACACCCATGGTAAGCCCAAATGCACTTAATGACCCACAAACCCACAGTAAAGAAGAAAATGTGTAAGTCATATCATCACAAGTTGGGGACCGTCTGCAGTCCATGTCTCCACCTGTGGGACTCATTCTCTGAGTTTCTACATTCTAATTATTCTGGCTCTCCCCTCTGTTCCTTTGGTCCTATTGGTGATATCTGCTTCCTATATTTGCTACCTCCACGATTCCTTATAACTCTCATTTCATCCTTTAGATACTTAGATAAAAATATGGGAGAGTGGCTTCTTTCTGTTGACTAGAGACTGTCCCTGATATACCTTTCAAAATAATCCATCAAAGTTCACAATGTAAATTCTGGTATCACAGGCTCAGTTCATGCGTCCCCTTTTGTCCATTTGCTGTGTATGCCCCAGAGGAACTATGACTGACCCATCCTGGGCCACATGCTCAGGTTTATGGTGGAGGTGAGGGGCTCCCGGCAGAACCACTTGGAATTACAGAGAAATTCCTTATAGAAACAGACAGTCCAGAGTAATAGGAATCGATGCTTGCTGGGGCAGGAGACTTTAGCTACCTCAGATAGCTAACACAGCATTGCCTCTCTTCTTATAAATGCATTTGGTTATTAACTGATCCAAATCAGTAAGTTATAAACATGGTGCAGCTTTGTTTTTTTCCTCCAGTCATTGCTATCAGCCATATCTCGTCACACATTTTGTTATTCCTAAAGAAAAACTTCCTGCCACTTTCAATTAGTACAAATCTATGTGGTTTTCAACTTCAACCTCATCTTCAGCTCAAAGAGTCCTCTGCCATTTGCAATGATTGTTCCTAATCCCTAGACCGTCGGGCATAGAAGAGAGAGATGTGGCTGTCTTTGAGACACTGTCCTCCTCGTCTTTCTAAATTCTGTGTCCCACAGTGTTCTGGAGCTCAGCGATAGAAAAGAAAATTTGCACGTACCTCTCCAAGGGGCAGTTTTATTGTTGATTCATTTTTGGCTGATTGAGACAGCTTTTCTGGCCAACAGAAATATCCCCTTTGTAGGAAGCGTGCCACCGACTTGGGGTATGAGTGTAAGTGCCTTGGAGCTGTTATAGTCCCCCCACTGCATGGTTTCCTGATTTGGGAAATTGGGCTCAAGCCCCCTTGGCCTGTGAGTGGTATTTTACATAGCAGGGCAACTTCTCATGAACATGCTAGCAGGGTGATTCAACTGTCACTGTTCCCAGAGAATCAGACACTTGTGTGGAGTAATGACAGTCAACGACACTGTATCCTCCTCTGACACCATCTGAGAGGTAAGGATTCATACGGATTCAGGTCATCTAAGTCATAGTGATGGTTAATTTAACGTCCCAGTTGGGCTTGGTCATGAGTCTCAGATATGTGTTTGAACACAAGTCTGCATGTCTGTGTGAGGGTTTGTTTGGGTGAAACCAACTTCTAAACGGATGGAATATAAGTAAAGTACATTACCTTCTGTAATGTAGGTGGGTCTCCCCTAGTCAGTTAAAGGCCTGAATAGAACAAAGGATTAACCTCTCACATCAGCAAGGAAGGAAATCTACAACAGAATCCTTTTGAACTTCAATGGAACCATTACGTCTTTGTGGGTCTGTGGCCTGGTGGCCTTTGAACTTTAACTGCAACATCCCATCCATTTCTCCCTCCATCTCCAGTCTGCTGACCCAACCTGCAGATTTTGGAATAGCCAGCTCTCAAAATCACATGAACCAAGTGCCTAAAATAAATCTTTCTGTACCTATAAATATCCCATGAATTCTGTTTCTCTGGATAATCTTGAATAATCTTCATAGATCAGTGGACTCAGATTACTCTTCTGTAAGAGTGCAGTAATTGTCTGCACAGGTGGGGTGGAACTTTTGCCCTGTAACCTCTATCCTCCTGGTTTTTAAGGCTGCCCCAGAGTCATTTTTCTTTTCTCCTACTTATGCAGATCAATATAGATGGGACGTGTTGAACAGGTGGATGAAATGTCAGGCACCTTCAATCTCCATAAGCTGGTGTCTTGGATTTCCCCCGACTTGGCTTTGAGACAGCCCTGTGCATGAACACGCAACCCTGGGGAACATCACCTTGTACTTGCTCTTCACAACCATTCCCAGAGGGGGAATGCCAATAGTGGACAGTACCTGGTCACCTCAGGCTGCTAGAACAACACACCATAGACTGTTTGTTGTTAGAACAAAGATCATTTATTTCTCATGACTCTAGAGGCTCGGACGTCCAAGCTGAAGCTGCCGGCAGGCTCGTGTCTAGCGAGGGTCTCTTCTCGACTTGCCAATGGTTGCCTTCTTTCTCTACCCTCCAATTCAGGAGTGGGAGAGGGATCTGGTCTCTTAACTCTTCCTGTTAGGATGCTAATCCCATTGTGGAGGCTTCATTCTCAAGACATCAAATAAACTGAATTAATTCCCAAAGGGCACAACTATAAATACCTTATCTTCAGGGATTTGGGCTTCAACATGTGAATTTTGGAAGAACACGTTCAGTCCGTAACGAGACGGTTCCTAGTGGTAGAATGTTAATTCTGTCCCATCTTAATACACCCTAAAAGGGTTGTCGCCCAACCCCCAAGTGTGTAAAATTTTTATTAGAAAGTGGGTACTTTGTATCTCTTTGAACTTAATTTTTGTGATGTAGAAAAAAGGAAAATTTCCATCCTGCTCTGCTTCCCATTACCCAAAGACTGCCACAGCCAGGTTCTTTCTTATAGTTTCATGGAGAATTTCATGTTAACAAGAATATCTTATCATAATGAGGAACTGTGTTGCCTGTTCTTCTGCATTTGGATACCACATCTCTTATCACTGCTACCTGAAATTCTAGGAATGGAAAAATGTATCCTCTGCCTCACTGGGAAAGTGCAGCCAGAAAACATTGGAGGCACCTGCCTAGGGTAGAGGCTCAGCCTTCCACAGAGGAGCAAATGTTAGCATGATAACTGGATTCTGTGTCTCTGGGGAAAACTTGCCCTGTGCTATTTTTTCCTTTGTTGTGAGACCAGCTACTAGGAAGCCACAGGATGTGCAGATTCACTGATGGAAGTCACAAAGGCACGTGGAGACCCCTTGTGAGCTATAGAAACACAAACACCTCTTTCGATTTTTATCAGTGGATTCTGCATGTGGGCACTACACGTACATACCCCTTGATGTACCTAGTAGTAGAGGAGTGGGAGAATCGAGAATCTATTCAACATTAGAGTTCTTCAGGTCTTTGATCAATGCATACCTTTATTTACAAAAATTATATATCAAAATTTTCAAATGACCTTGCTCTGACTCATTTAAACAAAAATGCACGTTCAAGTAAATGGGTAAAATATTCAGGAGATTTTGAAAAGCAAACTTGAGAGTATCTTTTCTTGTTTGATCAATGGATCTTGGGGTGCAGAAGTGATAAGCACCAAATTATCTTCTGTGACAAATTAGAGCCGGACATGAAAGTAGTGCTTTATGAAAAATTCAGCAAAACAAGTAGAAAAATAATTAAAATTCTTTCTAGCATTTTTTTTTTGAAATCAAAGAGAATTGTGGATGTTTTCACTAAGAACTGCAAGTGCGTTTGGAGCCATTATCCTTACATGCCAAGTGACATCATAAAGCAATACATATCAGTGCTAAAGAATTCTCCTTACAATAGCCTGCAGCAACTACTAAAACCTTGCTGGGAATACTGTGAGGACTGTGAAAATGAAGGACTTCTTTTAAAAGTTGTTTCTTTCAATATGCTTATTTTCTTGTGAAAACAATCTTAAGATGTAAACGCTTGGAGGTGTAAGGTTCGTATTCACTTCCATGCTCCAGCCTTCCATTACCGCTGTGTCACATTTAAAAGGAGGTGTTTTAGAACATTTTAATTGCTGGCACAGGCAGATTAGGTATCATGATAAAGTGCAGTAGAATAGTGAAGAAATGGCAATCATAAAAAGGGAAAATATCTGGGTACTGGTTGAAGTCTATGGATTTTCAGGGAGTTGAGTGAAGCCATGCAACATTTTAACAGGAAACTAAGATGGTCATTCAAATGTAGAAACTTACACTGTATTTTTGTTTGAAAAGATAAGTATGTTGGTTAAATTAAATGAATTTTTAGGCTTATAAAACATGCAGTAAAATTTCAGAATATGGAGTTTTTTTGGAAAACCCCTAATAAATACACACATAGAAAATACTCTATAAATTGTGATCTTACTAGGTGGGAAAAGCTATACAGATATCCAATCAGGCTATGCCTGTTTAATACACTAACTAATAAATTAGTGGCATGCTGTGAGTGTGTGGACACTGTTATTAAAATTCTCAAAATCCCTGCATTCCCCCAAATCAAACTAAAAATAAAAAAATGTAAGCACCAGTATTTGAGGTATTAGTTGGTGCTATAAGTGGTGTTTTATATACTGGCTGGAAAGGACCAGAACATCTTGGCAAACATTAATGAAAAAGGAAGTATGAGGAAAGTACAGAATTTTATAAATCAGAATCATGACATCACTGCATACCAGTACCACTTAATTATGTAGAGACATAATTATCATTCCAGAACCAATGGAAATAACTTGTTCAAAGTGGTTCGAATGTTATAAAGTGGGACCTGGAAGAAAGCTGTGCATAAAGCTTCACAGCATCCTGTGGAATCCACACTTGCCTGGGGGGATTGTAGGGATGGAAGTGAGGCCCATGAGGAGCAGGTACACTAATGTTAAAACACGATTTATGTTAGAAAATAAACAATAGCATATTTCTATATCACACACAGAGGGAATAGACTCATGTTTTCATTCCAGGGCATGAGTTTTTAAAATAAGAGTATTACAGATTTTGTACGGCCAATATTTTTATATTCTACTTTTTGGAAAAAATGCATTTACAAATTTTATTCAGTTAGATAATATATGGTATACAAAATATTATACTGTATACAAATGGTGGTTCCTGTAAGTAAACATTTAACTTCAGAAATAAAGAAATCTTGAATATTTACCTGCTGGTCAGATGATCACATTAATTTTTTCATCCAATGCAATTAACACTGCTTATAATGTTATTATATTGAGAATCAGAGCCTTGACGCTGGGCTATCTACACTGTAACTAGGAGACTGTATTTAGACCCCCCCTCCCCATTGCCTGTATCCGTCTCTTCTTCCTTTTGAGAGGAGCTCTGGCAAGGAGATAAAAACTGTGATGTCAGGGGACTGTGTTGACAAGGAGGGTCTTTTCTCCTGAACCCAGGTTTTAACAAAAATGCAGGAGGACGGGGCGCTGGAACAGACAAAGCTGAGAAGTGAAGTGAGTACAAGAGAAGGACACTGGAGTGAGTGACTGCAGGGATAAAGAAAAATGAGGAAAAAAATACAAATGAGGATTTCAGAGGCTTCTGTGATAGCCGATTGCCCACAGAGGGCTGCTAAAGGGAATTCCAGGAGGTTCCCTGGGCATTCGCAGTGGGATATACCTGGCGTCTCTACAAGACATTCCCTCTAAATATATTTATTTTAATTCTTAAAGGATTTTGGATTTAGATTTAGGGGAATGGTTATTTGTTTAACAAGTAGTACAGAGCTCAAATTGGCCCCGCAGAGACCCACATTTATATTCAAGATCAAAAGAGAAAAATATCTGTATATTCTATAACACATTACTTACCTGCAGAATAATGTAATCTTTTCTGTAGCCAGTATTGTTGAATGGGGTTCAATTAACTGTATATGCACACTCCTGCAGGATAATAAATATTGGGTTCTACATCAAGTCAATATGATATATTACGAATTTCACGTTGCTTAGTCAAATCTTTCCCAGAGTTATAACATATCACTTTAACATTTGTTGGTTAGAAAATATATTTTGTGAATGTTTCTTCTATATTATTTTTTAAAACTTTTATTTACCTGCCAGTGGTAGTAAAATTATTAGCAACTCAATTTGGATGTTTGTATAACTACACTTATATTTCTATAGGAAAAATTTTTCATATGGTTAGACATACATCTGTAATATTAGTTTGCATCATGGTTAAAATCACCAAGACAAATACAAGTAGTTTCTTTTCATTCCTAATATATATTTTGATCAGCTAGTAAATGTATTTTAAAAATCATGATTATTATTGGTATGTTTAAAAATAAATTTCAATAACATTGAAACAACTAATTGTAGATTATACAAGAAAATTAAGAAAGAAATCTTTTCTAGTAAAACTTAAAAAAAAATCTACAAATCAGTTTTTAATCTGAATTATAATTTAAAAATATTTTTATCAAGAAAAAACTTCTTTTCCATAAGAGAATTACCCATTTCTCTGCAGCTGTAAAACCATACTGCCAAGATAACACCTTCATTTAACAACTAATCTTCTTTTCGAAGCATGGCAAACATTTTTTAAGAAGCACTGTCTTTATTAGCAAAGGTAAATTTATTTTTTTTCTTTTACATTTGGAAACCTTGCATTTGCCTTGGGTAGACTTTATAATGAAATATGTTTTAGTCATACCAATTTCATGCCTAAACAATGCTTTCAGCAGATCGCTTCTGCCAATGTTCTGTTAGCTGATTTAAGTACTCACTAACCTTAAATAGTTGTATCAAAGATATGAAGAAATCTCCTCTAATGTAATTAATTTTACAAATAAGCTTTGCCACTTCTATTTTCATGCACTTACACATATTAGCATTGCTGGCGGGACGATCTTCTAAACTATGAACGCTTGTCACCTGTCTAAATCATGTTCAAAGGCTCATTTTAAAAGCTGGCTTCTCTAAGAATTCCCTTTCTGTTATTTCAGCCTGCAGCGATTGCTGCTGCCCTCATTATGCTATGTAGTCTTTTTTAGTTACATTCAAGTGTTACAAAGTGTTCAGGCTTTTCTCCTTGATTAAGTGCAGAGCTTTTCTTATAAGTATCAATTTTTGTTGAAAAAAAAAATCCCATAAAGAGCCAAAGGTGACATGTCTCTAAGGTATCAGAACCGGGAAAATTTATAATTCCCATGAGCATCCAGTGCATTTTTAATTTCATAGATATTGGTCCCTGTAATAGATCCTATTTTCTTTTATTACTGTTGCTCAGAAACCCAGCACCTAATTTACACTTCCTATCTTGAAAGTGTACGGTACAGTATCTTAAAACCTTCTGTTTATATGAATTCATTAGCTTTACAACTGTTTTCATCCTTTTTTTCCCTATTGTAATTCTCCCTTGTCCTGAGTTTCTTCATTTACATTATCTTGGCATTCTGGTGTTCTGGTAACATTCTTTAAGGCGCCATAATTTTTTTTTTAATATCGAAGAGAAGCATATGCAAATAAATAAAAAACTGTGTGAAAATCATTATCCTCATATGGCAAATTATTTTCAAAGTGGGGAGTGAAAAAGAAAATAATAAGAGATGCAAAAAAACCCTCCATACATTTGAACTACTGTGTTTATGTCTTATTTTAAAAGTAAACAGAACTTGGCTTTAGAAACAGTCAATATGCACACTGGTGAAGTCCATGTATGCGACTTACAGATAAACACACATACAGCCCTTATGCACCCACACGCCCTGAGGGCCGACTCTCCCAGCTGCTGGGAGTGTGACCCACAACTGAAGACTCTAGTACCCGTCCCGGAATTGTCCTTAGCTCAAGAAAGTTGCCTTGCTCAAGGTTCTGTCTCCTTGAGGGTGGATGGCACCCAATACTTAGTTGATGTCAAGGTCATAAGACGCTGGACCTTTTGCCCCAAGCCAGGACAACTCTTAAGAGCGCCCTGTGGAGTTACTGGTACTTTCGCTGTGACCCTCTCATTTGCCGACCTTCTTCTGCCTCTCAGTCCTGCTTTTTAACTCCTGCTCTGAGTAAATCCCGAGAGCATTTCTTAAATTTCCTGTATGATAATCTCATAATCTCTATCTCAGAGGCTATTTCTCAGGGAGTTAAACATGTACATATGTAAATAGATTAGCTAGGTAGGTATGTCGGTAGGTGGATGATCGATAAAAAGAAATTACACAGTTGCATGAAGTGATTGATAGAATGGCCTGTCACCTGGGTGTGACATGTGGTAAATAGTCCTGATCAAAGTGAACGAATCTCCACGACATTTCGTGGATGACAAAACATCCCTCTGTTCTAAGCTGTTACTTCTGACTCTCACAGGAGTATATTTAATCTTTTCAGGTTCCTTAATGGTTGAGGGTTAATTTAGTCTATAAAGGAGCTCATCTTACTCACTAGGAGCAGCAACTACGGTCCTTAGAGCCAGCTGCTTGGGTTTGAATCTGAGCTCCTCTGTTCCCTGAATGTGGGATCTTTGGCTGTTACTTACCCTCTCTGGGTCTCCATTTTGCTGAGACAATATAATGACTTAATTTAAAGGGATTGGAAAAGAATTGGGCGTATGTGTGTTAACTATAATCATAGTTTCACACATGAAGTGTGAATTACCCAATTGTAGACATTAAGAAGTTTTTTTTTCTTTATTTGTGTTTTTTAATTCCAAACAGTTCTATACACGTGTAAACCATATAGATGTTGGTGTCATTGAATAACTTAGAGGATGAT
This sequence comes from Perodicticus potto, assembly GCA_963574655.1. Classification (NCBI taxonomy): domain Eukaryota; kingdom Metazoa; phylum Chordata; class Mammalia; order Primates; family Lorisidae; genus Perodicticus; species Perodicticus potto. The sequence continues at coordinate 12,611 of CAUYRH010001929.1, forward strand.
ATATTGATGGCACTGGAAAGCTAGACAAGTGAATTCTTTCACATTTTGGTACCATAGGTAAAAGGAAGATTTTATAAGTTAAAGTACTTGGAAATTGTGATTGGCTCTGCTTAGGCTATCAGGGTACAGTTATGTTTATGTTGTGTTAATTCTAGCCAGAAATTAGAGGGAACTACTGTGGTGGTTTAATGCATATGTGGGAATTCTTATAAAATTCCCCCACCAAAAAGGGGAACTCATTGTCTCACTTCAATTAAAAGGGATCAGCATTTAGGACTGGCAAGATGAGCAGAATGGGGTGAAAGTGAAACTGCTTTATTTTGGGGACTCTGCCAGCTAAGACCAGGTGAGTTTTCTGGTGGGCACTGAGCACAGTCTGCAGGAGGAAGTGCAGTGCTGTGTGTAAAGTCCACATCCAGAGAAGACAGGAGGAGGCCCAGAGGGTGTGTAAAGACCACATCCAGAGAGAGACACGGGGAGACACAGAGGGTGTGTAAAGACCACATCCAGAGAGACACAGGAGGAGGCCCAGCGGCTGCAGGGCCTGCCTGCCTGGGAACTTCACCAGACAGGTTCAGGGCACAGGATTTTTTTGATCAAAAATCAAAGAGATAGGCATTCACCAAAATTATTTTTCATTTAAAAAAATTTTCAAGGCGGTGAAATTTAAGTTTTTGTGTGAGTAATGCTATTATACCTATCTTGAGTGTCTTGCTTGTACTGTATCACATCATACCTTTGTTTAACTCTTAATAAACTGTTCGCTTGTTTAAAAAAAAAGAAATAAAGAAAAAAACAAGAAAAAAAACTTCAAGGCACTGTTAAATATCTTGAAATTATGTTTAGCCTCAAGTAAATATCACTCACCCTGTTTTCTCAGCTTCCTGAACCCCAGTGTGGACTTCTTCATTTCAGAGTTTGACTAGGAAAGTTTGTCTAATCACCTGACACACACACACACACACACACACACATGCTCACAAGCGCACATGGACACACACACACACCACTCTACTCCTGTTTTTTGATTGGGTAAACAAGGGAAAATTTTCTGTTGTCAAAATCTACCGGCACAGCCTGGTCATTCTTCACAGAGGTAAGATCTTCTGTCTTTGTTTAAAACTGAGACAACTGAAACAACAATAGCATCAAATCACAGTAGTTTTTGTTTATTTGAAGTCCTGGTAAACTCACCTCCTACTCTGTAATAGAATTATTATGAAGTGAAATATGAATAATATTTCAGGACAGAGAAAAAGAGATGTGAGTTTTTTCTTATATAATCTGGGCTTTTATATTCCTCATTGTTATAACTTGTGAAAATTATCTTTCTGGAATAATATGGCCACAGCCTGCGGATTCTAAAGGACTCTGACCGTTTACATAGCCTGCGCTTTGTCTGACGGCAGGAGAACCGGCACTTGGCCAATGGCTAAGAGTCTTAGTTTCCAAGCTTAGGATTTATCCAGGGAGCCTTTGCTCAATAATGGTGCCTGCTTTCTAATGGAAATATTTATAGATTTTTGGATCCTATCAATACTTTCTGTAGCAATTAGGCCGATTTACTCCTGTATGAGAGAGGTCACACGATTGGCATATTATCTTCCCAATTCTTTTCTGCAGACATATTCTCAAAGCACTGTATAAAGAGGCTGCTTCAACGAATGTACAATGCTTGATGGGTTATTTCTTTAAACAATAAGTGAGAGAATAATTAAGGGAATATTATCTCAGTTTTAATCTATAAAGCTTAGTTTTGTTTTCATTGTAGGTAAGCACATCTTCATAAATGAATTCAGAAGCACAATGCTGTGGGGCGTTTGCAACCAGACACCAATCCTCTGGGATCTTTGCTGGATCCCCGATTGTCACCTGTGGGAAAGTGTTTCTGACTAAGCAGCTCTGAGATTAGTTATTCTGGCCTGCGCTGAATTGTAGCTGTTCAAACTTCACTAGGTTGTAGCTGTTGAAGCTTCACTAGAATCTCCCCATCTTTTGGCCCCTGAGTATTGTACGTACCTGTGACCGTGAACTGAAACTGGACCAGTGGAACTGACACGCCCAGAGCGCAAACGCTGTTGCTGTCCGTGGAGGGAAAGACTCTCAGAGGAGGACCTTCTTAATCTGACAACTCCACCGAAGGAAACAGATCCGAGCATACGTGAGCTGTTTTTAATTGTTATGCAGAGTGTCTAGAAGGAGAAATTAATTTTAAGAGTTTCTTTATAACGTCTGACATTTTTCCCTCAGCATTTCTTCCAGCAAATCAGCTAAAGACACACCTGGGAAATCTCAGATTCCAATGGGTCTTGAGAATCCTCGTGTCCAGGCACATCAACGCCTCCAAAGGGAATGTCAGTGCATGTGGGAGAAACAGTAACAGCATTCTATCCAAAATGTCTCAGGTATTAATACGTCTTCTGACCCAGATCTAAGGTACCAGGTAATCAGGTAATGCCCACAGAGTAGATTTTTTTATACTGGTATTTAGCTCAATTCTTCCCTTTCCTTGGCATCAAGATCTCCATTTCCTTGGAATAAAATGAAGTTTTCTGTAGTTTGCCTTCCTACTTTGTAATTTCTCTACTCGTTTGTTAAGGCTTAGACTTATAATATGGACAGATTGCCCATAGCATGGTCAAAAATTAAACAAACACATGAAAGACTGCTACATATTTGGGGATAAAGAAGGTCCACCCTTTCTTTGGAAATAAAAACCTATATTTATAGAGATGACAGCTCTAGAAGCATATTTGTGTGACAGAGAAAATGAAATGTCATCCCCCCCCCCATTCTTTCTCTCTCCTTCTTGGCTATGCATGTAACATTCTTCTTCCTCATCAATGGGTCTGACTCAGGAACAGGTGTAGAGAGAGGTTTGGTTTCCTCTATGTAAATATGTACAAACCCATCTGAAGACAAAGAAGGATTTTACCATGTTTCTATTCTAAAGAGAAGGTGATTATCAATACTAACTTTCATCAGTCTAATACATCATAGAAGGCTGAGAGAAAGGCACATACGACTGAATTAAAATTTTGGAAATACAGCTTTGTTCCTGAACTTTAACTTGCATTCTACTAAGCGACTTTGACTTTTTAATGCTGAGAGAAGAGATCGTAAGAGGTGGCCAACTCAACTCTACATAGCTTCTTTCGTCTTTATGGCGACTGTAAAATTTCTCCAAAACCACTTTGGTAGAATATTTATTATATTCTCAATTAATTAGTTAGCTAGTCTCAAAAATTATAGATTGATTTTTTTTTCCTTAGGTCATAACTAACGCAGGAAAGAAAATTATTATCAAAAATACAGTTACACTCAAAGATTTTGACTTTTCTGAATAAAGAAATCATACATAGTGCTTGACACGGCACCTATAATTTTATACCTCAGTGATTTTAATATAATGAAAAATAGATACGTAATTTCAACTTTCAACTCTAGTGAGAGATGGGTTTACTGCTGCCACTTGGAATTTAGATTTATGTCTGTTAGCTTGTACAAGGGTGTTTCAATATAGGAATAGGCCAGTCATAAAAATGTTCAAATTTGTATGTGATTACCTGATTTTTTTTTCCCCATTTGAAGCATTCATCTTCTGGGTCAGTTTAAAAGCCACTGTATACAATTTCAAAGTAAACCTGTGTAAGTTTGATTGAAGGACACCTCAGTTAAATGCCAGAAATTAAACATGCTTTCTTTTCTTTTTTCTTTTCTTTTTTTTTTTTAAAGAGAGACAAAGTCTCACTTAGTCGCCATTGGTAGAGTGATATGGTATCACAGCTCCCAGCAACCTCCAGCTCTCAGGTGTAGGCAATTCTCTTGCCTCAGTCTCCCAAGTAGCTGGGACTACAGGCACCTGCCACAATGCCCACTTATTTTTGTTGTTATTGTTGCAGTTTGGCTGGGGCTGGGTTCGAACCTGCAACCCTTGGTATATGGAGCCAGCACTCGACTCACTGAGCCACAGACACTGCCGTAAACATTTTTTCTTAATTCTATTAAATGGTCACTCTGCCCATAAGCAGCAGTTGTCATAGTGTGGCCCCCAGAATGGTAGCATCAACATTATCTGAGAATTTTCTAGAAATGAAATAATTCCCAGAACTTACTGGGAACTACTGATGTAAAGACTCTGGAGGTGAGGGTCAGTCATCCGAGGGTCTGCGAACTCTCTGGATGATGCGTGGTCAGGTTTTGGAGCTCCTGGCTATAAGTATAAAGTGAATAGGAGGGAAAACAAAATTTATGGTCTGAAAGGTAGGGTAAAGCAGTAATACAAGTTACCAGGAAACTAACGTCACGTCACCATCGCATATACTCCGTCAGGTAAATTTAGGTGATTTCTTGGCTTAATAATAGTTTTAAAATCTGTAATACATTGACATCAGCAAATGTAAGGCCAGGGGTGGTGGTTCATGTCTGTAATGCTCGTATTTTGGGAGGCTGAGGCAGGATGATTGTCTGAGGCCAGGAGTTCAAGATCAGATTGTTTTGACATGCTTCACCATATTGGTTCCTCACAAGAAGATTCTGAGATATCAGAAACAAAATGTTCACTATCTGTTAGTAAAAACACTCAAGATTTAGTCAAATGTTGCCCAGTTGGAGATGGTATCAGGACTCATCTTCTATCTCTGGGCTCCTGGTCACATACCTTGGCAAAATCAGACTCTTAGAAACAGGGAACTGATGAAAAATGTGGAATGACTTTGTGATTTCGTAGCAATCATATTTCTATGTTTGATTATCTCTCTTAATAGTAAATGATAGATTGAAGAGCAGGGGGACAAACTACCCTTGTTGGAACGTTCATGTTCTCGAGTGTGTGAATGTGTTGAGAAACCTTCTATACTCACTCTATTAAAGTTCATTTATTGCATTGAGGGATTAACAAACTGTACAATTTATAATAAAATATAATATAAGAAAATTCTAATCTTTATCTTTCTTCCTTTCTCAGACTAAAACTCCACTTAAGGCACTACATTTTGTTCACTTATGAGGAATTTTTTCAAATGCCTGCTTTATGGAGAAAGCAATACTCTATAAGCATGAAGAAAATAGAAAGCAATTCTCCATAAGCATGAAGAAAATAAACAAATGTCATGATTCTTGCACTCTGAGAGCTTCCTTTATCTAGAAAAACAAACAAAAACTCAGGAAAGGGCCAGGTGGCTCATGCCTGTAATCTTAGTACTCTGGAAAGCCCAGGTAGGAGGATAACTCAGGCTCAAGGGGTTCTTGAGCAAGAGCAAGATCCGTCTCTACCAAAAACAGGAAAATTAGCTGGGCGTTTTGGCAGGCACCTGTAGTCCAACTATTTGGGAGGCTGAGGCAGGAGGATGGCTTGGGTCCGGGACTTTGAGGTTGCTGTGAGGTAGGCTGAGGCCATAGCACTCTAGCACAGCCAACACAGTGAGACTCTGTCTAAACAAACAAACAGATGAAGAGCCCAGGAAGGGTTAAGTCACCATCCTCTTAATTGCCTGCCCCACTGCTTTAACCCTCTTTCCCCTGCTGCAATAGACAATGAAGCTTTCCCAACATAAATGAGATTATATACTTACTCTGCCCAAGTTCGTTAAAAGACTCCTGTTACATTTAAAGAACAAAATCCTGAGTATTTTCAATAAGATACAAGGTTCAAACTGTCTGACCCCCTGTGTGTTCTCTGACATACTCCGACTGTCTCCCCATTGCTCCTTTCTCGTGTTCAGTATGTGGCACCTCATGCCCTCTGAACAGCTGCCACTTGGCCTGGAACACTTTTGTCCTAATGGTTTGCGTAGTTTATTATTTCACGTTATTCTGTTCTCTATTCAAATATAACTTCTGTACAATAGGTCTTCCCTGACTGAGAATTCTGTGCCAAAATAGACCCCACCATTCCCAAACCAGTCACATCCAAATCCCAACCTCTCACATCTTTTGTCCAAAACACTGATCCAATACCTAACAGGGTATCATAATTTATATGTAGTTTATGGGTATTATTTCATATTTTATGTTATCAAAATATATCAATCTTAGATCTTAATTTTTGCTTATAATCGTTCTCTTCCACTAGGTATTTGCATCCACAAAGTGCAGATTTTGTCATTTTTTCACCATATATTGTTAACACTAAGATTTAAAAGTTAGGATCATACAGTAAGTTGCGCACTATCACACCTATGGTGCATAATGCAAGGGTACATGTTGGATCTATTAGTATAGAATATAAATGTCTTAACACAATAATTAAGTGAACTAGATGAGGTATATACTAACCAGCGTGATGTAAGCATTCCTAATTCTATATGAAATCAGCACAATGTACCCCATAAATGCATTAATGTATACACGAAAAAAGAAATGAAAAGAAAACAAAACTGCAAATTAATAAACTTTCCATTTTCATCCCCAAAAGTCATTTACAATGCAAATTTCTATTAATTGTAAAAGTAGCATGCAACACAATAATGCTCAAAATAATATTATTAACAAGCTTTTGGCAAACTTGAATGAGAGAAAAATCTTTACAAAGATAGCAGGAATCTTCCACTCTCTTGTTTCAGGGCAGACATGTCCTGATATTGTAAACAGACGTCATACAATATATGGGAGGGGAACTACAGTGAGTTAGGTGTATGTGGAACCATTAGAATTCAAAAAAACCAAATGTTGTGGCAAGAGACAACATTATATCACCCATTATATTTAGTGATTATCTTATACAAAAAATAACACTTTGTAAGAAATAAAAATGCTCACAATTTTTTTCATATTATCTAAATGAATGAATAACAAATTTGGTTGATCTATGTGTCAGAAAATATGATTTATACACAAAATCTATAATAGAATATATATGTATGTGTGTGTTTCCTATAGAGCAGATTCATTGAGGGAGGACTCTTTTCTTATTCATTATTATAATCCCGGTAGTATGTAACAGTCTATATTTTAGATAATAAGTGATTAATGTCTAAGTAAAAGAATAGCATGTATTTATACTTTTATTTCCATATGGTTTAGAACTTTTTTCTCTTTGCATTTGAGGGTAGGTAGTTGCTATCTTTTCATAGCGATAATACAATTTTCATTCCAACTCAGTGTAAATTCTTTCTCTCTGGTGCTGCCAGACTATAGGTACTGTTTGCATTAATCATCCATCATTTTTCACTTTCCTAGTTTATATAGGTCTGGTGTGTAACATGCAAGATTCCTGCAAGGAAAGTCCCCATCATAAACAAGGTGCCAAACTTGTGGGACTATTAGGTTTGTGAGTGATGGCCTTATAACATCTTAACTAAATTGTGTTCAGTAAATCTGACACCTTTAAATTAAAAAAACAAAAAAACAGGCAATGGATTCCAATATTTATTGTTCATGAATCAATTTGTGGAAATTTAATTTATTGTTAAGAAACAAAATATTATTTTCAATGTTCCTCACTTGGGTGTGGCTATAGATCAAGAGTAAATAATGCAATATTTACTCCTGATGCAATAATGCAATAATGCTTTAGAAATACTTTTTTAGTGGCAAACATAGTATTAATGACTAACACCATTGTAGCTTATGATGGCTAACAAAAGAGCTTAAATTATTGCTGGTTTATCTCAAAGGGAGAAGAGCAAATAGGTGTGGAGAGGAACCAAGAGTTCTAAGTATACGGAAGGAGAGAGAGAGACATTGCTTTAAACATTTAAATGATTATTTACCTTGTAAAGAGGCAGAAGTAGATATTATTTCTTATTGTTTTCTCTATTCTTAGTCATACCTATATATAATTTCAAATTATAGTAATAATTTTTAAAGACTCAAAGTTCAATGTGATGATATAAAATAGGCATAAAAAATTCAAAGCAGTGATATAACATGTAGGTGGAAGCATATTTGTGTAAAACCGGTTTAAGTCACAGGAATAATTGTGCAGTAAACTGCATTTTTTTGGTTTTTGGGGGGGTTGCAGTTTGGTGGAGGCTGGGTTTGAACCCACCGCCCTCGGTACATGGGGCCAGCGCCCTACCGACTGAGCCACAGGTGCCGCCCCAGTAAACTGCATTTTCTGTGGGCAGATTTAAGAAACACATTTGCTGATGTATCCTTTAACATGCTCAATATTGTTGAAATTTGGATATGAAGTCTATTTTTGGCTTAATGTTTCTATTATATAGCCATATATAAAATTATTTCGCCTCCCCAAGCCCTAAGGTGTTCATACATAACTAAAAAAAAAAAAAAAAGAAAAGTAGTATTCAGCAGCAAAGAAATTGGAAAAGTCCTTATATTTTGTCTTTGAGGAATTGAAGAAGCAATGAGTAATAATAGTTTTATCACCTACCTGTTCTATAATTTTAATAATGTTTGTCCAGATCATCTTTCTAGACTGTGGCATACAAGCATAATGGCCGGCGTGGAAATGACTGTGGCTAACTATGACAGTGGCCTCTGCTGCTGAGAGTGCTGGACACACTTACCACTGTACTGGGCATGTCATCGCTATTCTTCACCACAGTGAAGCTACAAGAGAGTTTACAGTATCATTGTTTTCCCAGTAAGATTTTACTAGGGCCACAAGGAGTAACTCGACACCAAAGTCAAATATTTAAAGGAAAGGTGCAAGAATTGAAAGCCTGATGCGTCCGACTCCTAATCCTTTGGCTTTTTTTACATTGCCAGTCTGAAGGCCTCTGTAAACCTTTGTTATCAGGCGGGCACTTTGGGTATCCTCTGCCCATTTCACTGAATGATTAGTTGGTAATCCTTAGTAATACCTTAAAAACACAAAGGCCCTCCTGGCCTGTTGTTGGCGACAACCAGGGAAGACGGTAGGGCTGTGGCTCTATGTAGCCACTTTGCTAGATGATGGGAGGTGCTCTCCATGAAGCTCAATGGACAGTGGCAGCTAAAAGAAAGGAAAGCTGGTCAAACATCTTTTCCTTGTAGAAGTAGGTGAGCTAGTTTCAGACTGAGCAAAAGCTGCCTGAATAAGAAATTAAAAACACATATTGTCCTAGTCTCTGCTATGTATCAACCTGAACTGGAGCCTGCAATTCAGATGATTAAAATTTACTTTAGTTGAGTGTAGATTCAAAGTGAGCTATAAAAAAAAATGGTGTGTGGTTCATGTTGAGTGCCGTCAGAGAAAAATATAACTCAGTTTTAGTAAGTAAAATGTCTCAACCAAGTTTTTAAGTAGAGGCTGGGTAATCACACCCTACACCGTTGCCCACTTGCGTTCCCGAAGGCTGGGACATTTCCCTGTATTTTGAGAATTTTCCATTCCAGGCACTTTCAGCTGTTTGTACCAGAGGAGATCAGAGAAGTTGCTCAACCAGGTGTGACCTGGAAGTACAGAGGAGGGCGCACCCCCAGGGGCGACTGACGGTCACTGGACACAGGCTTCCATTTCCTGATGGTCTCACTGCTGTGAGTGGTGATCCCACGTCAGGGTCAGCGTGGTTCCTCAGAGGGTCCTCCATGGGGCTCAGCTGGACTAACCACAGCAGCGTGTTGTTCACTAATGTACGTTCTTCCGGAGTTTTTGTCACTTTGCTGTCTCACTTTTCCACTTCCCCACATGCACCTGTTGGGATCATGTTCCAAATAAATGACAGTGAAGTCCCTGTCTGAGGCCTCCTTTTGCTGAACCTGATCTAAAACTATTCCCTAGAGAATGCTGTTAAATAAAGATGTGGGGACATTCTCCGGTGCAGGAGTCTTTCACACTTACGACCATGTTTAATACTATCAGTTTTATAATTTCCCCCGGAATACACTATAAATTCTGTGGCTGAGCACTGCTCCTGCTTTTCTTTTCTTGTCTCTTCTCCTCTTCTTTTGTTCTACAATAGCTGTTTTCCTCTCACACCTTAACACGAAGTGACGTTCCCAGCACAACTAGGTGTGGTTAATGTTACTGGATTATTTTATAAAATGGGTTGAGTAACTCGCCCGGGGCTACATGGACAGTGGAAATTGACAGGGACAAGATTTCAGCGTAGGTCTCTCTACCTTCAAAACCCATTCTCCCTTCTCTGTGTCCACTGATGGGGTGTATCAAGCAGAAAATTGCTGCGCTCTAATAGTCTTTTCTGAGAGTCCAGTTTAATGGCTACCAAAGAGTTCGAAGAATGTTCAAGTCTGAAAACTTTCAGACCTTGCAAACCTCTGTGGTATTTCATAAGTGTATGGCACCACTGTGGTCGCTAAATGCTTTTATACAATACACCTGTGATCTGTAGACAGTGTGCCCTGGAGAGCACAGAAGAATGCCTTTTATAAAGTTTAGTGTGAATGGTAACTGAGAAAAAAAATGGATATATGTTTGTACCGTTTCTCGCCCCAATTTTCTTTCCTTAGAATTACTCCTGTGTATTTGAAGAGGGCTGCACACCCAGTTTATGTGTAGGGGATGTTGAATTGGAGGAGATTTGTATTGTACCCCTATTTTACAAACCGTGACAAATTTGTCAAATCAAATTTTCATAGTGCTATGAAGGTGTCATTCTTTTGGAAATCAGACATGTACCTAAAGTAAAATAATATATGTATCAGGAGAATTTCAGGATATTATCATTAAATATTTTCATAATTTGGACACAAATATATTCATGTAAATTTTAATTATGTTGCTTTAAAGTATTTTATGTGCCCACTAATCATTTTATTTTCTAATTTTGACTAACCAGACATGCATTTCATCTGGCAAGATTATACAAGAGATACATATTCAATAAACATATTTAGCAATGTAAATCTCTATAATATTCAACTTAATTATATATGAGTCAAATATACAAAATAATAAATGTGTTTAGAGAAATTATTTTTATCTATCTTATAATTCCCGAAGTAATTTTTTTCCAATTATCTAGTGCACCTTCAGCATTACCATCTTTATTATCACTAAAAGCAAACGATAAGACATCTAACTTCCAACTGCACCTTTATTACCATCTAATTATCGGCACACAATACTTATTGAACCAACAGGAATTTTATCCTAAGTCATAGAATATCAGCCACATAGCATGAGTGCAGTTTCTTTTATTTATTTTCACTTTCCCCTGGGAACCTGTATTTGTGACCTTTCAACATCACTCATTGCTTCTTCAATCAATTTCTAAGATAATCTTTAAAGGTTTCTGTATTAAAAGGCTTCAAACTCATAACAATGAATTAGTTTCTCTATAAACAGTTGTTAGTCTCTGCTAAGATTCTGCTCCTTATATAAGGGCCAAATTAGCATCAGTTGAAATAATTTTAGACTGTTGCATCTTTGCCCCCTAGAAAACATTCCTGTTTGTAATACAGAGTAATTGAGAGAGTCCCCTTTAATAAGAGGATATTTGAAGGAAATAAAAAGATAACTCTGCTTTTTTTATAAAGAATAATTATGCCAACAGTTTTCCTCATATTTGGGAATGGTGACAAGGGTTAATTTCCAACCTTGGAAGTCCATGGATTCTATTTTCCTGCATTCATTTGGACATTTTGTGTACAAAAATCCTTCATCCTTTTTCAAAGAGAAAGTTCTAGCCTAAATATAGGAATTTTAACCTAAATATAGGAATTTTGATACCTTGTATTTTAAAGAAGAATTTTAGAGAGTGATGTTGTATCTACAAATATGCACGTCTGTGGAGAGAGAGGTGTCTTCACTCATATACGTGAGCATATATGTGTATGTATAATGCATATATGTGTATGCGTGTATGTGAGTGTATGAATGTGTGTGTGTGTGTGTGTGTGTTTGGAGTACTGGAGACAGAATAAATTTTTGGAAGGTTTTAAACTCTGGAATGGAATGGTCGATAAAATTAAATAAAAATAGTAATAATAATATAACTGTGTACATGGTTGAAAAAAATCTAGCTCCGTTTATATCCTATAAAGATTCATTTACCTATGGTGCATACTGCAAGGGTACATGTCGCATCTGTTATAAATGTCTTAACACAATAATTAAGTAAACAAGATGAGGTATGTATTAACCAGTGTGATGTAAGGGTTCCTAATTCTATATGAAATCAGCACATTGTACCCCATAAATGCATTAATGTAGACATGATCTGTGTGTTTATGATTTAGTTAAAAAAATAAAAAATAAAAGCAACAGATTGTTTGTTTTGGCTTTGTTACTTTATTATTGTTTCCTTGAATAAATCACTTGGATACATTTTTTTACTTGCAAAAATAAGCAAATGAACACGCATAATGAAAACAAGCGAGACATATGGGTCAAATTTTTAGAACTCTTGACCGTAAAGTAAACAGGTTCCCAGGGAGTATCATAGACAGTGAAGCCATTTCATGTCCTTTCAAATTCTTCTTGTTACTCTGTCATCCCCTTGATAGTTGAAAAAAACAACAACAATAAGAAAACGTGGTAACGCTGTCCCTCCATGGAAAAGCTGTTGCATAATGCTTAACCCCTTTGGAGTCACATGGTAAAACGATTATGACACAATCTAAAGAATGTTAAAAATTGTCACCCTCTTTCCCATAAACTGTTACCCGATCACTAGTGTGTGCGCTGCAGTGATTTCCCGAGTGTGTCAGGGAACGGGCACACTCAACGGCAGAGGTTTGATGGGCGAGGGTGATAAATATTCATAAGCCCGATTAATACTAAAACATTTTCTTCTCTTCTACTTATTCCACTTATTTCTACTCGCTGGAGTGGTAGACATATTAAAATATTAATTTTCCGCTTTACTGGAATGATTTCAGAGTCAAGTGCCATTAAAATTCTGAACGTAAATATGAAAAAAAGAGGATGTGGCTCACGCTAATCCTCTTCATTGGTTTTAAAAACTATTTATTTCCTTTTCTTTTAAAGCTACACTTTCAAAAAGTTTTAATTTGCTTGGGAAATGTTTGCAGCAGCTGGGAAGGGTCACCGTCTCATGCAGGACCGTCTGTCTCTCAGAAATCACTGGCCAGTCCCTCTCGGGATGCTGTGGAAACAAAGGGCAGCTTTGGGGACAGGCAAGGCCACGTCTCCGGCTGTGAAGAGCCCTTCTCTGTGCCCTTGCTTTTTTAAGTTACTATGTATTTCAATTAGAGGAGCAAGCTGAAGATGCCACTGGGGGCACTGACACTGTGTGTGTGAAGCAACTGGTCCCCCTGAGCAGGCTCAGAGCACGGCCCAAACGTGGGGTTAAAAGCTCTGCTGCAGAGGTATCTCATCGTTACTGGCCCCAGGGGATTATAACCACGGATTATGAACTTCACCTGATGCCAGGGAGATGTCGTGATGTCCACTCTTCGTTCTTTTATCTCCTAAGATTTTTCTTTTCTTCAATGCTGAATGCGAGTTGGCTTGTGGGTTATACTGTCACAGAGAATCTCCTGCTAACCCACCCTTGCCCCACCACACACACCCAGTAAGTGACTGTCCTGAAGCCGTTAGAATACATGGCGCTTAAAAAATCTGTATCCTTTCCCAATATTCACTAGGTTACTAGTTCCAAGGCTCATTCCCTCAGCTCGGGCTCCATATGCTCCAATGCTGGCGGACATTACTCAGGTATTGGTCACAAACAGCTGGTGAGTCTTCTCCGTGGGAAACAGGCAAGTTCTGGACTGGGCCTGACTCTGAAGATGTTAACTGGGGGGACAGGAGAGCTCCCGTGGATGACAAGGACAGCTCCCTGCTCCTTCTCCCCTGAGCCTCTCAGCACCACCTCTGTTTCACTGATGACAAAAGAGAAAATGTCCTGAGCCCTGCACCATTATAAGCATTTTGAATATATTAACTAATTAAGATTTTAGCAACTTTAGGAGTTAGATAGTATTTTTATTATCTCCACTTAATAGAGGGATTAAACAATCATTTCAAGATCACGTATAGAAAACAGAGGAAGAAACCAAAGCCAGGCAGCCTGCCCGCGTTCTGGCTTTTACCCACGGTGCCTCACCTGTGCAGCAGAGAGACGCCTGTTGTATTTCCTGTCTGTGTCTCATGCACACTTGTTGCAGACTGTTCTGCTTTTTGAATATGTTATTATCTTCTGAACACCTACACTGTGTCATTTCACAGGGATAAAAAACTCTGAAGGTAACATAGACGAGCATGAGTTCAGAAAACAAAATTGACCACAAGACCTTTATCATGACAAGGCAAGATATTGAAAAGTGTTTCCCTCTTGGAAATAATGGCCGTTTCCTGTTCTGAACACAGGAAAGGGCAACTCTGATTTTGTTTAGTTATCTACTCAGTCATTCACTAGTTTGTTTACATCTTTTTAGGTATTTCACTTTAATGCAAATGCTAGAAATAGTTGTAGCTAATATTTGGTTCCTATAGAATTATAATTATGTAACACAGTTACCCAGAGTGACTATCACCTAGCACATTTGTTCTCTTAACAGATGAATAAAAAAAGAAGCAGCACACTAATTAGTAAATTTTCACTTCTATATTATATGATGTTACAGCATTGCAGAATTATGAAGTGGCCAGGTTTCTGCCTCCCTCCAATACACACCTGGGATAATCAGGTGCCCTTGAGTGTGGATAGAACCTGTGAATATGATGAGACAGTCATTCTTACAGTTATATCACAAATGTACAACTCCGTCTTAGCAGACTAGAGAGGGATAAAAAAGCAAACATTCTAGCTGATCGGGAAGAATTCAACAGCTGTGTTGCACCTGCCTACGGGAGCCAAGTTGCGAGGAAATGAGGAGGCCGGTGAGAGCGGAGAACGCTCCCTGACCAACACCTCGCAAGAACGCAGCTGCGGCGAGACGGATCATGCAGGACGAGTTTGGAGAGTTTGGAAGAGGATCCCAAGGCTGAGACGAACACTGCAGCCCTGGCTGATGTCTCCATTTCCGTTGGGCAAGGCGGTTTTAACAGAGGACCCAGGTAACGGGTCCTGGACTCCCGGATTCAGACGGTGAGACAATGAATGTGTGCTGTTTTAGGCCACAAAGTTTGTGAAAATTTACTACATTGCAGTAGAAAACTAATACAAGCATGTACATATTTGAAAAGAAATGGAAAATAATGTACTTTAAACTCTTTTAATCATTAATTATTTAACTTCGTCTCATTTAATTTGTGTATGTTCCACCTATAGACTGTACCAGGTCATTATCACAGCGTCCAGTTCTGTATGTTTCCAGTTTATGTAAAATGCCACGAAGGGTACAGATATTAACTCTTTCTAAAAATATGTGATCATGTATCAATGTCTAAGTAACACTCTTCCATATAAAATATTAATAAATATTTTGTGGGAGATAACTTTGACCAAGAGATGATAGGAGCTATTTAAGGGGTGTTAAATGATTAGAATGATACATTAAAAAATAGAATAAACATTAAAA
>CAUYRH010001932.1:0-20748 GCA_963574655.1 Perodicticus potto
GGTTAACTTTAGTGAAATTAACTACAATGTGCCTGGGGGATGTCTTATTCAGTTTAAGTCGTGCTGGGGTTCTGAAACTATCTGCTATCTGAATTTCTGAGTCTCTAGGTATGTCTGGAAAATTCTCTTTCATAATCTCAAGAAGAAGGGACTCTGTGTCATGCAAAGCCAGTTCGTTGTTTTCAGGTATCCCTATAAGATGAATATTGGTTTTCTTCGAGTTATCACAGAGCTCTCTGAGAGAATGATCCGTTTTTTCCTTCCATTTCTCTATCTCTTTGAGCATTTGGGAGCGTTCAAAGTCTCTGTCTTCGGTGTCAAAAATCCTTTCTTCTGCTTTCTCTATTCTGTTGCTGAGGGCTTCTACTGTATTTCTCCTATCTTTGAGGGTTGCAACTTCTTGTCTCAATGTGTCGAGATCTTTGGTCATTTTGTCTTTGAATTCATTAAATTCTTGAGACATCTTTTGGGTCATCATTTGAATTACTGCTTGAAATTCTAATTCCATCTTTTCCTCCATTCCACTGATCTTATTTGCAATCCAGATTCTGAATTTGACTTCAGACATCTCAGCCATTTGCCTATGTAGGAGATCTTGTGCTGTGTCTGCCTTGTCCTTACTTGGAAGGGTTGGTCTACTCTGATTATTCATATTGCCAGAGTTTTTCTGTTGATTCCACCCCATGGTTATTTTTTGCTGTTACGGCTGGGCCTTCAAGTGCTGGGCTGAGGGTTATGCAGTTGTCTGGGAAGTTTATGGCCGGGAGTGGGCCTTCAAGGAGGTCTGGCAGTCACCCCTGGGGTCCCTGGAAGAAGGCTGGCCTGTGGAGGCCCCGTGAGTGCCAGGCGGAGGTCTGTGCAGTTGCCAGGAGTGGCCCTGGTCAGGGGCCTGGCAGTCACGGGCAGAGTCCCTGGCAGAAAGCAGACCTACAGAAACCCAGCTCGTGTGGGATGCAGGGTTAGGCGGTCGCAAGGGGAGTTCTTGGTTAGAGGCAGGCCTGCAGAGGCCTGGAAGTTGCCAGTGGAGTCCTTGGCAGAAGGCTGGCCTGTAGAGTCCCCATGGGCGGCAAGTGGAGGCCCGTGCGGTCACCAGTACTGTCCCTGACCTGGGGCGGACCTGCAGGGGTCCTGCAGGGCCAGACAGAGGTCCGTGCAATCACCAGGGGAGTTCCTTGTCAGGGGCAGAGTCTGTAGCTGACGTCCAGCCTGCAGAAGACCAGCAAGCAGAGGGCGCAGGGCCGAGTGGTCACCGTGGGAGTACCTTGCCAGGGATGGGCCTACAGAGGTCTGGCAAATGCAGTCAATGTTATTGGCAGGAGGCAGACCTGTGGAAGCCCTGAAGCTCAGGCGTGAGGCCACACAGTCACCAGGGGATTTACTCCTCAGAGGCAGGCCTGCAGGGGTTCTGCAGATGCCAGGCAGAGGCCTGCATGGTTGCAGGGGGAGATCCTGGCTGGGGACAGACCTGCCGAGGTCTGGCAGTTGCTGGGAGAGTCTCTAGCAGATGGTGGATCTGCGGAGGCCGGGCAAGCATGGGTGTAGTAGGGCCAGGCAGTTGCTGGAAGCGTTTCTGGCCGTGGGCTGCCCAGCAGAGGCCTGGCGGTTGGTTGCAGGTAGAGTTCCTGGCAGAAGGCAGGCCTACGAGAGTTCTGCAGCAGAGGCGCAGAGCTGCCCAGTCGCCAGGGGATTTACTTGCCAGGGGCGGAACTGCTGGACCCTTATGGATGACAGGCAAAGGCCTGTGTAGTAGTCAGTGGATTTCCTGGCTGGGGACAGAAGTGCAAAGGCCTGGCAGTCACTGGCAGATTCACTAGCAGACCGCTGACCTGCGGAAGCCCCTCAAGCCCGGGTGTAGGGCCAGACAGCCGCCGGGAGCGTTTCCGGCTGAGGGCCACCCAGCAGAGGCCCGGCGGTTGCAAGCAGAGTTCCTGGCAGAAGGCAGGCCCACGAAAGCTGTGCAAGCACAGGCATGGAGCTGCCCTGTTGCCAGGGGATTCACTCGCCAGGGGAGGAACTGCTGGGGCCCCGCGGGTGTCAGGCAGAGGTCCGTGTAGTTGCCGGGGTAATTCCTGGCTGGGGACTGATCTGCAGAGGACTGGCGGTTGCCGGCAGAGTCTTGAGCCAACTGCTGATCTACGGAAGCCCCTCAAGCCCGAGTGTAGGGCCAGGGAGTTGCCGGGAGCGTCCCTGGCCGTGGGCCACCCAGGAGAGGCCTGGTGGTTGCAAGCAGAGTTCCTGGCAGAAGGCAGGCCCATGAAAGCTGTGCAAGCACTGGCGCAGAGCTGCCTGGTCACCAGGGGATTCACTCGCCAGGGGCGAAACTACTGGAGCCCCACGGGTGTCAGGCAGAGAGTCACGCAGTCACAGGGGTGGGGGTTTCCTGGCTGGGGCCTGATCTGCAGAGGTCTGGCGGTTGCCATCAGAGTTTCCAGTTGACTGCTGACCTGCGGGAGCCAGGCAAGCATGGGGCAAAAGATCAGTCACTCGCCTGCGCTTCCCTGGCTGGAGGGGAGGGAGCCTGGCCGCAGCCCTGCCTGTAGTCTATTCCCAGTGGAGCGCTTGTTTGGGCTGGTAAGGGTGGGAGAGCTGCTTAGGGACCTCCACCCTCAGTCTCAGCGTGGGGGGGAGGGGTTAGGCTTCTAGTTCGTCAGGTAAGGGGGGAAGGGTATGCAGTAAGTTTAGAATGGTGAGGAAAACTTTAGTTCAGTTTTTCTACCTAGCAATGGAGTTTTCAGAGTCACACTGGGGTGCTCAGAGGAAGACTCCTCACTTCCCACAGCACTCTTCTGTGGGGTGAGACAAGAGGTCCACAGTTCACTGCCTGTCTGTAGAAAACTCGTAGGAGCAAAAGAAGAGAATAAAAAGAAAGGAAACAGAAAATCGAGAAACTCAGTGGTTTCTTGGGGGAGGGGACAGGCACTCTTTCTTTCAGATGAATTTTGTACCTGAAGCATGCTTTCTTGGGGTTGCAGCCAGTCTCATCAGAGGTTATCCGTAGAAATCACTTCTCTCTCTAGGCTGGTTTCCCAGTATTCCGCTTAATTGTGCAGTTTCAAAAGGTTATCTTCCCTTTTGGATGGGAGCCTTTTTCGGAAGCTGCTTCCAGTCAGCCATCTTGCTCTGCCCCCCCCCGAGGTTTGAGTTTAAATATTAGTAGCATTACAGAAATTTTTTTTCGGAAATTGCCATTTTTTTCCGATCCAGAATTTCCCTTCTTTCTCTAATTTTTGTCAAATGTTCTAAAAATATAAGAGGTAAGCATTTCAGGGGTGATGCAGGCAAGAAGGTGAGATCACTAGAATGAAAGTTGAGAGGCAGATATTCTAGTTCAGTGGTTCTCAACCTTCCTAATGCTGCAACTCTTTAATACAGTTCCTCATGTTTTGGTGACTCCCAACCATAAAATTCTTTTTGTTGCTAATTCATAACTATAATTTTTCTACTGTTATGAATTGTAATGTAAATATTTGATATGCAGGAGACTCCAAAAGGGGTTGTGACCCACAGGTTGAGAACTGCTGTTCTAGATCCTTCTTTGTCTCTGTGACTTGGTCTTGTCATAGGAAGTACAGAGCAATTTGTATGGATTTATCGTGCTAGTGACAGTGGAGCTTTTTGAACTCAGCTAAATTCAAGTCCTAGCTCTTTTATTTACTCCCTGTGTGATGTTGGCAAATTATTTGACTTCTCTGATCTATAGGTTTCTCATTTATAATGTGGTGACAGTAGCATCTATCTTATTGTTTCACTGCATGAATTAAATCGAATAATTTACATGACTTCCAATAGTAACAGTTAATGTCAAACACTTGAACAGATTTCTGATAAAAAATAGCATTTAACATAATGTTTTCTGGGCTTATCTATGTTGCCTCAAATGACAGAATTTCATTCTTTTTTATGGCTGAATAGTATTTCATTGTGTATATATACCACGTTATCTTCATCCATTTATCCATTGTTGAACATTTAGGTTGAGACCATATCTTGACTATTATGAATGATACTGAAATAAATGTAAGGGTGCAGATATCTCCTTGCTATACTGATTTCATTTCCTTTGGATATATATGCAGGAATGAAATTGCTGGATCTTTTTTCTTTTTGGTGGATCATTTAGTAGTGCTATTTTTAATTTTTTGAGGACTCTTCATACTCTTTTCCATATGACTATACTAATTTACATTTCTACCAGTAGTGTGTAAAGTTTCCCTTTTCTCTTCATCCTCGCCAACACTTGTTATCTTTTGATATTTTTGATAGTAGTCATTCCAACTGGAGTTATGTAGTAGCTGATTGTAGCTTTAATTTGAATTTCCTTGATGATTAGTGATGTTGAAAACATTTTTTCATGTATCTGTTGACTATTTATATGACTTCCTTTGAGAAACGTCTAGTCAGATCTTTTGCCTATTTTTTAATCATGTCATTCTTCAGTTTTTGAATTATAGGAGTTCCATATGTATTTTGAATATTAACCCCTTACAGGATGTATAGTTTTTAAATATATTCTACTGTTCTGTAGGATGTCTCCTTGCTATGTTGATGGCTTCCTTTGCTGTGCTGAAGCTTTTTAGTTTGATGTGATGCCGTCTGTCTATATTTGCTTTTGTTGTCAATGCAGTCAAGTGAGGTTTTATACTAACAAATCTCTTCCTAGGTTAATGTCATAGAGTTTTCCCTTATGTTTCTTCCAGTAGTTTCAGGTCTTACACTTAAATCTTTAAACCACTTTGAGATGACATTTTATATATGATGCGAAGTTGGTGTCTAGTGTCATTCTTCTGCATATAGATATCCAGATTTCCCAGCACCATGTATCGAAGAGACTGTTTTTCCCCACTCTGTTAAGTGAAATAAGCCAGATAAAGACAAACACCATGCGATCTCCTTTATCTGTGAATTCAAAATGTTGTTCTCAAAGAAGCAGAGGAAAAGGAGTTTATTTCAGTATCATTCATAATAGTCAAGATATGGTCTCATACCCTTTACCAGAGGAAAAGAAGGGTAACGGGGCGGTGACGGTGAGGTGGCTGGTGAGACGTTAGTTAACCAGGTATGAAGTTAGATGGATGGAATAAGTCCTATGTTCTGTGGCACAGTATAACAGGATGACTAGAGTTAACAATAATATGCTGTATATTTAAAAATAGCTAGAAGGGGGGTTTCTGAATGCTCTTATCACAAAGAAATTACCCTGATATGATGATTACACAACTTATACATGTACTGAAACATCACATTGTATCCCGTAAGTAGGTACAATTATTTTCAATCACAAAAAATATAGAATTTAAACAAATTCAGACCCCTAAGCTGGGGTGAAGTATATCCTTAGAGCACAGGGAAATACTGTATAAATTCTTTGCCGACACTCTCAAAATCCCTCACCTAAGAAACAGCTGTCTCCCAAAACTCCAAGGAATTTTCTCTGCTAAACCAACCCACATAGATAATAACTCCAAAACTTCTGTAATTATTATTTTTCCTCTCCCGAGAGTTTCCTCTGTCTTTTTTAGTGTCACTTCCCTTCCCCCCTGTACCTCTGCACACAGCTTTTGTCTGAATCCTTCTCGTAAGAATCATTTTCCCATTGCCTGGATCTCCATAAGAAGGCAGAATAGTAGATTAACAAGAACATGAACTCAGAAACTATCAAATTAACAACTTCTGGGTTTTTAATTTCATGTTTTATAAGTTAGCAGCTATGCCTTCTTTCTCTGTAAAATGGATAGTATAATAACTTCTACCTCATAGGGCTACGATAAAGATTCATAAAGCAAAAGATGCTGAGACTCGTTCTTGGCATGTAGCAGGCACTAATTGGGTATTATTTTATTTTCCAAAGGCACCTATTGATGAGAATATATGAGAAGAAAAAAAATCAAAGCATTTCCTGCTTTGGCTGGGCAATATGGAAAATAGAGGGACCAGACATGATCTTTTCCTTCCATATGAATTGCCACGGAGACAAAGTTAGTCTTTTGTCTTGATTTGCCTCCAGCAGGCTAGCATGTTAGTAGACTGCCCAACAATTTGGCGCTATCTCAGACACTTTCCTGTATTTGCTTTGGTACAGCAGTTCCCAGTCTTTTTGGCACCAGGGACTGGTTTCATGGAAGACAATTTTTCTATGGATGGGGCTTGGAGTATGGTTTTGGATGATTAAAGGGCATTATATTTATTGTGCACTTTAATTATATTATTACATTGTAATATATGATGAAATAATTATACAACTCACCATATGGCAGAATTAATGGGAGTCCTGATCTTGTTTTTCTACGAGACAGTCCCATCTGGGGGTGATGTGAGACAGCGATGCTTATGTCCAGTCTACTCTGTAATCTCCTTTTGGTTGCTCTCACTAAAGATAACCCTGCTTTACAAAGATGGGAAGTTGGAAGTGGAAGCGGGCTTTTCAGAGCTTTTGTGGCCAATCTCAAGACACTCCACACTGACTTTAATCCAGAACATATGGAAAGTCAAAGCTGTCTTAAACATACTTCTAAGGCCATCACTTGCAAATCTCAAGCAGTTGATCCTCTTCTAGAACAAACAGAGTTGGATTCACCTGACTTATTCACAAATAGGTTGTGGCGTTGGATCTATCAGGTGTAGAACACAATTGTCTTAATGCTGTAATTGGGTAAATAAAGTGAGGGCTCTGTTGATTAGTAGGATGTAAGCACTCCAATTTGTACAAATAATCAACACATTGAATCACACAATGACATAAATGTATTTATGATCTATGTACAAATGACTTAATAAAAAATAAATA
Source organism: Perodicticus potto (assembly GCA_963574655.1). Lineage (NCBI taxonomy): Eukaryota > Metazoa > Chordata > Mammalia > Primates > Lorisidae > Perodicticus > Perodicticus potto. Next base: position 6,785 of record CAUYRH010001932.1, read on the forward strand.
AGAAAAAAACCCAATTAGGTTGTGGATCTATTCCTCCCCAGTTTGGGGACCTTTTGTGTTTGAAAAGTAATACTCCAGCTCTTTTGAAAGCCAAGATAGGGGATCTTGAACCAGCTGGGAAAAAGGTGGCCCTTTCAGTTTCTTTCAAAATCTCTGCTATTGTTTAAAACATGTCAAAATCCCAATGTTCTCAGGTTGACTTGAGTCTTACAGTTTGGCTTTGGATGCAGCCACTTTATCTGCCGACTTGAACACAGTCATTGTTCTTCCCTGGAGTGATGGATTGAGTTCATTGAGCAGGCAGAGTATGTCACACAGTAAGCAAGTTTTGCATTCGTTCTGTGTCATTGAAATGTAATGCCAGTGTTGACTATTTTTCAAAAAGATATCTCTAGAGCAGCTCTTGTAACTCAAAAACACTGGCCAGTGATCTACCTTTAGAAAGCCCATCACTTCTGTGTATAAGAGAAGAAGTATGAGCTCAGCATCCAGCTCCACACAGAGCCGTGTGAACAAACAATGTATTTTAATGTGGTTGATAATTTTACTCACACCTTGCAAAATGTTGGTTAGCACGAGTGACATTTTTCAATTAGCCGGCATTTCTCTATGAATGACAGAGTACATGGACTCACATTCACAAGCGAGCTCCTTTACCCAAGCAGTAAAACCAGAAAGCTCTTCAGTCATAGCAGCTGCTCTGTCCGTGTATGTACGGATGCAAAGTGACCAGTTCAGTTTTCCTGCTACGTAATCATTCAAAGACTTAAATAGTTTTGCAGCTGTGATGTTGGTTTGCAACAAAAGTGTGCACAACATATCCCCGTGTGCATTCTTTTGAAAAATATGTTGCATAAAAATACACATTGTTGGGCGGCACCTGTGGCTCAACGGAGTAGGGCACCAGCCCAATATGCTGGAGGTGGCAGGTTCAAGCCCAGCCACTGCCAAAAACTACAAAAAAACAAAACAAAAAAAAGAACACACATTGTTGATTTGTGAACAATAGTAGATTCGTCAACCTGGACTGCATACTGCGGGTACTCCTTCATCCTCTCCAACAATTGTGCTCACAATTGTCTGATCAATTCATCTAGTTATGGCGCTAGCCATAAGAGGAACACATGCCACCTTTTGAACTGCAGCCTCAGCAGCAGGAGGATGAATTCTTCCCAAGTAGCAAAGGTCTTCTTAGTTTCAGCAATGCGTTTAGCCACTAAGAACGTGCTCTCCGTGCAACACAGTTGATGAGGTGGTGGCCTTGAATAATTGCTTCTGTTCTTCATGTTCACATTTTTTTCTTCTGAAAAACTCCAAAGGTTTGTCTTTTAATGTAGAATGATTGTTCTCTATGTGGTGAAGCTGTTTGAAGATTTCATGGCTTTCATAGCTGGTTACCATGGACCATCCGAAGTGGGCTTGGAGAATGTGAATCACCTGTTGCAATGAATGTGTAATTTAAGTAGGACTCTTGGTCTTTTCTTTCAAATGCAGCTTTCATTTTGCTGGCAGTCTTAAGAGTCGTCTGCTCTCTGATCATTGGGTCTTTCCCCCCTTTAAGAAGCTCTCCAGTGAGGTTTCTTTTTTACTCATTTTTGCCAGTTAGCTTGTGGGCTTACCAAAACTCTGACTGAGACAAGTGTTTAGTGCAGGAAAGAGGCGTAGATGGAAGTGGTAAATAAAATAGCCAGCAGGCTATGCTTGGACTAAAATAAGTGTCAGATTCTGACTTAAAGCCTGCCACCAGATACAGCTTTACAATTGAAGTAAGATGCTCATGTGCCACTATAAAGCCTGTGACCAGATGCACCTTAATTGTCACTTGCCTGTCACTGATAGGGTTTTGATATGAGTCTGTAGGCAATTGCGTTATTATGATCTATGCACAGACAAACCTCTCTGCTCATGATTATCTGTATTTGCAGGTGCTCTCCAGCTCTAGTAATCTCCAACCCTGATCCCTCACATGAACAGTTTATGGTAGGGCTTATGCTTCTGTTAGAATCTATGGCTGCTGCTGATCTGACAGACGGCAGAGCTCAGGCAGTGATGGGAGTGAGGATGGTGAATGGCTATACACACAGATGAAGCGTGGCTAGCCTGCTGCTCACCTCCTTTTGTGCAGCATGGTTCCCAACAGGCTACATGCCAGCCACCTTAGTATAGTTACAAAAAGTATAGGCCCTGGAATCACACTGCCTTTGTTAATATTCTGGCTCTGACTTCTCCTAGTGGTGTGGCCTTAGGCAGCCGTTTATCTTACGTCATCTCTAAAATGGGTAAATACTAAATCTGCACTTAGGGTTGCATAAAGAATAAATTATTAATGTATATAAAATACATACATGGATGCCTGGAACACATCATTGCCTATTAAGTATTAACTATCATTATTATTGTTGTATATTTCTCTATTTTCTCTTACTCTAATGGTGTTTGTAATGAGCACCTAGAAAATGCTTGTTGTATTTCTTTGAATTTACTTTTTGCAATGCGAATCATCACATTGGTCCTGATGCCCTCCTGTTATAAAAGTGGGAGAATGTCAATTCATACGTATGAACAAGCAGTCCTCACTTCAGTGCCAGGCCCTGTGCTAAGTGGCTTACAGATAATTTGCCATTTATTCTTCCCCAACAACCTCTGAGTGGATGTGTTGTTGGTTTAATTTATAGATGAGAAGCTGGGCTTATGAAGGTAAAGAATTTCTTCAGTCTAACAGAGAGGCAGGGTAGAAATTTGATCCCATCTCTCAGATCTGTAATCTAGGCTCAGTCTAAACCACTGTATTCCACATACCTCTGATGCCACCCTTGCAGATGCGATTAAGTTAAGGATCTTGAGAAGATCATTATGGATTCTGTTGGGCCTGATGTAATCACAAGGGTACAGTATACAGGAAAGAGTGCGGGCAGGTCAGGGTCACAGGGAGGGGTATGATGGAAGCAGATCTTGGAGTGAAGCAAAGACAGTGTCATCAGTCAAAGAAGTCAGGTGGACTCTAGAAGCTGGGAAAGGAGGGGAAACTAATACTTCACTTGAGCTTTCTGAAGGAACACAGTTCTGGATACCTTGCCCTTAGGACTTCTGACCTAATCAATCAGTTAAGATAATCCTTCTGTGTTATTTTTAAGCACCTAAATTCCAGCAATGATGGGAAATAATACAAGAGATTTATAATGTAGTAATGATAAGGACAATTAAAATTAATACTAATTGCCTCACGTGGCACCTCTGTCCCAGGTGTTCTTCTAAGCTTTATAGATTTGTATAATTTTGCATACTACATGGTATTTTACATATTTATATTTTGTATATTTGTATTTAACATTATTGTACACTTTATATGTCATACGTTTATGTAATCCTAATAGCAATTCCCACAGAAACATCATTGTATAGATGAGGGAACAGGTACAGAGAGGCTAAGTAACATTCTCAAGGTCACACAATTAGGAAAGGGCAAAGCTGGCATTGGAATCTGGGCAATTTATAAACCATCTACACAGAGCCTGGGGTATAGTACTGCCCAGTAAACAGAGGGCACTACTGTCCTTATTTCTGCTACGTCACACTGCTCCTATATCTCTGCATCTGTAAGAATGCTCATATTACCATGAGCGTAGCAACGACTGGCTTTACTAAAGCTTCTCTCTCATGCTTAGACACAGACTCCAGAGCTATTGGCCTTGCTGATCTCAGGCCCAGATGAAAGCAGCCCTGCCCTTCCTCTGTGAGGGACCACACAGGACAGAGGAGAGGTGGGATGAGGTTGTGCTTAGCCTGGGCTGACAATTGTATTACACTTGCATCCCTGCCTTCCTCCTTTGGAAACCACAAATTACCCAGCAGAGTCCTGGTGACAGAATGATGGAACTGGACTGGTGCCTGCAACTGGGCCAAGTCAATAAAGGATATAATGAACACTAAGCAGAATTTGAAGAATGACTGGAAAAATTGCTGCTATTGATATTTCTGGCAGCCATCTGCTGCAAAAACCAACTGAAGTCAGTTGTTCCATGTGGCAAATCCCTTTGAGATAAATGATGGCAGCAATGATTGGAGTTAGTATTTGTGCAGCTTCTAAAAGTGTTTTCATATGTATGGGTGTAATATGTACACACACGCACACACATATATATATAACCTAATTTAATTTCTACACAAACCCAGGGAAGAAGGGCACATTTCATAGATAAGAAACTCACAGGGGTTAATTTCATTAGCCCTGGCCTCTTGGCCTGGTTTGGGCTTCAGAAACTTTGAATTTTTAAGTAAGCGGAACCTTTGGGTAACTTTGTCAGTCTGCTTGGATAAGAACTGTGTGGCCAAGGTGAAACTTACTAAATGTAGAATACAAATGTCTTCATACAATAACTAAGAAAATGCCATGAAGGCTATGTTAAACAGTTTGATGAAAACATTTCAGATTGTATATGACATCAGCACATTGTACCTCTGGATTGCACTAATGTACAAAGCTATGATTTAATAAAAACAAAACAAAACAAAACAAAACTCTGTGGCCAGCAGGTGTTTCCTTAATCCCTTCACCAGGATGGAGGCCAAGGTGGCTTTGGCTCCACTCCTGACAACCCCAGGCTGGAGCAGAGTGGAGCTGCGCTCGTTGGGAATTGTCACCCTTATAAACTAGATACATCACACCTTTCACCTTCCCTGGGTGCTTGGCTGACTCTTGCTGACCCAGCCTCCAGTCCTGTGCCCCACATAGCTGTGAATGCTCTGTGACACATGTGGGTTCCTCAACACTTGCTCTGCCCTGGCTGCCTCACCATCTGCTAGAACTGTGCTCCTCCTGCAGCAGGACATGATTTGGAATGACCAAATGGTCTGGAGGAAAGCCTGAGCAAACACAAGTTTCCATTTATGATCCTGTACGTATAACGTTTATATGGGAAGCTATTTTCGAATCAATTCTCCTCTTTTTTTAGTTCTGATTTGTTAGTCTTATTTCGTAGTTACATAAGAAACCTGAATTATTTATCAGTCTTTGTGACAGGGCCACACGGTTCATTATTTTAAAATCATAGCTTGTTAGAAGAGAAGTAAACCATAGCATTCAGGTTCGAAAAGGGGGAGGTCAAGGTCATACAATTTGCTACTGGTAGAACCAGGACAAGAAATAACACACATTTCTTATACAAAAAAAAGCACTATCACTAATGCCACACATATATTATTTTGTTTAATCTGCAAAGACCTGAACGATTTAAAAGAATTAAATACTTGCCTACAATATATAGTCCAAAAGAGAAAGATAGGCCTTCATGAGTCCAGACTTGTTCTTCTGAGAACCAGCTCTTCTGACTTTCCCTCACACCTTGAATTATTTATAATTTTTCCTAGTTTACTGCTACTTCTTCAGAAATCCACTCTCTGATTTATACATCATGTTGTCACAGAACCACTATCTTATTGTTTTTGTAAAAATAAATATGATTCCAGCTAGTAAAGGAGCCACCCCCCCACCAGATATTTAGACATTTAAAATAAATTGACAAAATATTTTTCTGTGGTAATAGAGTGAGTTTAATAACAGTCTACTATGAAAGCTTTGCTACACCTGCTATTACCCCCTTGTTCAAATATTTGTTTTGCACTTTACATTGTACAGAGCACTTTTATATAAATTATTCTATTGGATCCTTGTAACAACTCTCAGAGTCAGGTGGTATTATCCCTTCCATCCAGCTAATAACACTGAATTCTCAATAGCCTCACTGCCCAAGGTCACAGTCCCCAAGGTCATGATGCTAAGAATCTGTTCGACCAACTATGCCAGAGTTCCACTCTCCACCCTTCCCTATGTGGCCCATTTATCTTCACTGGTTCCTGATGCAGGTGTGGACAGGGAGGGTGGAAGCGCATGTTCTAGGTATGTGGAAACAGGATATGCATGCCAGGAATATGCTATCTTGGTGCCTTGATGCTCTTTGGTGCTGAAGAAGCTATAATATTCTTCCCAAGCCCTTTAGGAAACACTGTAGCACAGCATTGAGTGGGTCGGTGTATTAGTCACAAGTTGGGTTGCCATCACAAAATACCATAGACTGGGTGCCTTACACAGTAGAAATTTATTTGCTTTTTCATAGTTCTGGAGACTGGAAGTTCAAGATCAAAGTTTGGCAGAATTGATGTTTTTTCAGACTTCTCTCTTGGCTTCCAGTGGCTGCCTCTTGTGTCTTCACATGGCCATTTGTCTGTGCACACATATTCCCTTTTGTTTCTTCCTCTACTTCTAAGGACACCAGTCCTAGCTCCAAATGCAGTTACATTCTGGGTAGAGCTCAACATATAACTTTGGGGAATCACGGTTCAGGCCGCAGCAGTGGGCCACACACAGGTGAAATGCATCATGCTCAGCGAGAGAGCAAGCCCTTCTTTCTCAGTGTTTGTTTAAACATCTTTTACAGCTGCCAAATTCAAGGGCTTAGCTGAGTCATTTTCGAAGCTAAGTCACATTGCCTTTCCTCCCTAAATATTGTGTTTAAAAGCATAGTATTTATAAATTGAAATGAGAAAACAAGAAGAAAGAAAATGCTGCCACAAGTCTCCAAGCAAGAGGGAAAAAAGTCTGCAGAGAAATGGAAACCAGGACGTGGGGAATTCTCGAAGAGTTTGAACAAATCAATCATTACTGCATCCTTCCTGGCAGTGAGCTAGTTGAGGTCAATTCGGTTAAAGTTAACAACACCTGCATGAGTTCCACTGTAGCAGGTAGTCAATTCTATTACCAGCCCTGAGAGGTACGGGTGCCAGCTTCCAAAAGGAATGTAAATGAATGCTGGGCTTTCAACCATTACAAGAGGATGTGTTAAAAAATAATTCTTACGTTCTTTACACTGTCCACGACAGGAGTCAGCTTCACAAGTAAAATCACAAGTCAAATGGCTTATTAGAGAGTCCACCGGGGATGGACGGCTTCCCCAGAGGTTTGACACACAGCGCAGGAGAGGAGGCTGCATCAGCACTGTCTGACTTGCATGAGACTCCAGCATTGTTTCACTGTCTTCTTGTTATTTTATTTTTATAGTTTACCCAGGACTTATTCCAAATGATGGGACTTTTGCTGAGACCGCTTGGGCAGGTGTTTTGAGTTGTGCTCTTGTACCCTGGGTTTGACACCAGTGTTCCAGGTCAGCCTCTTGCATACATGACACTGGAAACAATGCCCCTCTTTACCGTGATACAGAACCTAAGTCTTGTACCTTCTGAAGACTGCTTCATTTCAAACTGTTGGTTGAGCTCTCCAATTTTTTTCACACGCGTAAGTCTTAACTCCCAAGAGCAGTTTGCTCTCAAAGTGTGTTCCTCTCACCACTTGCAAAAGAGTCGCCTGGGCAGTGGTTATAACAGAACAATTCTGAGCCCCAAGATTCAAAAGAATTTGGACTTGTCGAGGCTAGGGCAAGAGACTCAAATGTTTCACTAGCCTCATAGGAAATTCTAATGCATGCCAAAGCTTGCTCTGGAGGTTCTGGAGCACCTGTAGTATAGAGAAACGGAGGGTCCTAACTTCTCTTCACTTCTTAATACAGCATAGCCTGAGAGTTCCTTAAGAAAATTCATATTCTCTTCTTCTCAGGAAACAACTACATTTTCCAGCTTTTTTTGTAATTATTTGTAGGCTTGTAATGGAATTTTAGCCAATGGATTACTACCCTAGGGTTGCTATATAACATACAAGATTCCCAGTTTAAATTAGAGATAAATAATGTTTTGGCATAAACTTATTTAGTATAAATAATTTTTATGCTAAAAATATGTGTTATTTAGCTGGAATTCAATTTAATGGAATAAAATCAAGGATGCCTGTCCTGCACTTTTATTTGCTAAATCTGGCATTCCTGAATGATGAGTGGAGGTGGCAGGCTCCACTTCGGCTGTGGCCCATCCAGTCCTCCAGAATGTGCTCGCCTTGGCCCATCTCCATTTGAGGTGGCTGGACACAATATGCAGGGAGACTTTGGAAGCCACGTATGTGAAGATGGCAGGATGACTATCAGCTCGTGTTCCCTAAGGAATGGATTCCTTCAGCCTCTTTCATTCATGATTGCATAAAGGAGAGCCATCGGCTAACTCACTCATGCTCTTTGTTCTGTTACATGAGCAAGAAAGAACACCTAATTATATCTGAGTTATAGATATCGGGTTCTATTTTCTTCAGCAGCTAGCCTACCCAGCTAGTACACTTAATGTAGGACAAGCGCCACACTTCTAAAGGAGCGATTAATCCCCTCCCAACTCTTTGAAGCTGGTATTGTCCCTGTTGTACTCATGGATCAATAAAGCTGAGAGCTGTTAAACAACTCACCAAATACTTTATCCTTGAGTTTGTCTAAATATAATAATCATAAAACTGGTTATTTTTGGACACTATCTGTGGTCATTTATGAACTTGAATAATAAATACTCCTCATAATCTGGAAGTCATCATATTTTAGTGAGCCTCAATTTTCATTTTAAAATTAATTCATTAATGTGGGGGAGGGGAGACATATACGTATGAGGTTTACTGAAAAATTAGTCTCACTGTTACCATATTGCCCAGCCTACTATTTTCCTACATAGGAAGTGACAATATTTCTCTTTGTCTCTGTGTGTGTGTATTTAGTTATAGTCTATGTACATACAAACATTTCCTTTTCTCTTTCTCACACCCACTTCTATTTTAATCCAAATGATGGTGAAAATAAAAGAAGACTGACTATATTAGAAAAAGAAATAAGCTATTTGTTCAGAGCTTGGGGATCAGCCGTCATCACTGTGTTTGATAGAGACACAAAGGCGGGCGGGGGAGCGTAAAGGCCAAATGGTGAAGAAAGGGGAAGGCTGCGGGTGTGCCCTGATGGGAGGCCATTGGCAGGCGAAAGCTGGAGGTGGGCTAGCTAAAAGCAGGGTATTGGCCTTGGGAACATATTCGATATATTTTAGTTGGTCCTAAGTTGGACTTAGAGGCAAAAGTTAGGGCATCTGGTCATTGTTGATCAAGTTAGGACCATTCTGGGACTATTGCCGCAGAAGGTGTGGTTTGCCTTTCTGGGCTGCAGTTTTCATTGTCATTTATAGTCTGGCCACTGTCAGTTTCTATATTTAGTCTCTCGTTATGTATATTTTCTGCATGTTGATTTTTAAAATTTCTATTAGGTAGTAATACGGGCTTTTAGTATATAACTCTATGTATGTTAATGCAAGCGTCAATTTTTGTAATCGTTATCCCAATCAGGATACAGAACAGTTCCATCATCCCCCAAATGCTCCCTCTTGTTAATATAAATAAACTGTCACTGACTTTTCTACAGCAACTACCTACTGAATCTAGTATTCACATGATTTCAGCATCTATATTTCAACTCAGCATTGGGTATATTTTTCTACTGTACTATATGGTTCTGATAAATAGAAGGATGCTATTAAATAGTATCAAATAAAAAGATGAGCATTAAGTATTACGATTCCGGAAGCTTGGGAAAAGATGAGGCTCTTGTGGTCACTACAGAGGTGTGAGGAGGGGTAACTAGGTATAATCTGAAGAGAATCAAGTGCCTCAAAATATATATTTCATTGTATAATTATAAATGGATCTGCCTGATTCTTTTTATTTTTCAATTATATCAAATACTCTGTGTCATGCCTTGTACTGAGGGACAGCATATGGAAATTAAGGTCACATTTTTACCCTGTAGGATTTATGTTATTGAGGAAGCTTGCTAACCATACAAATAAATCCACATACATGCAGTCAACTCATGTTTGACATGAGTGGCAAGAATATACAATGAGGAAAGGATAGTGTCTTCAACAAATGGTGCTGAGAAAAATGGATATCCACATGTAAGAGTGAAACTGGACCTTTACCTTAACTCCATTGATAAAACTTAACTAGAAATGAATTAAAGAGTTAAATGTGCTATAACAGGGTTTTAGCCTTCATATGAAAGCTATAGCACAAGAAATGGGGAGGCGGGTAAGAGAGGGGAGGATGGGTGGAGGGAGGGTGATTGGTGGGATCACACTTTCGGTGCATCTTACAAGGGTACAAGTGAAAATTACTAAATGTAGAATATAAATGTCTTCATATAGTGATTAAAAGGTCATGAAGGCAATGTTAAATAATTCAATGAAAATATTTCAGATTGTATATGAAGTCAGCACATTGTGCCCCATGATTGCACCAAGGTACACAATTATGATTTAATAAAAATTAAAAAGAAAGAGTTAAATGTAAGACCCAAAGTGTAACACTTCTAGAAGAAATTATGGAAAAATGTCCTTGACATTGGTCTTGGCAATGATTGCTTTAAGATATGAAACCTAAAGCACAGGCAAGAAAAGCAAAAATAAATAAGTAGGACCACATCAAACTAAAAAGTTTCTGCTAGTAAAAGATGCAGCATACAAAATAAAAAGGCAAATTACAGATTGTAAGAAAATGTTTGCATACCATTTGATCTATTAAGCTCTTCACCATTAAGGGACTAATATCCAAAAATATATAAGGAACTCATACAATGCAGTAACAAAAAGGAAAATAACCCAACTAAAACATGGGCAAAGGACCTGAGAAGACATTTTTCCAAAGAAGACAAAGAAATGACCAACAGGTCATATGAAAAGATGCTAAACATCAGGGAAGGCAAATCGTAAGTACCATGAGATGTTATAACACCTCACACCCGTCAGGATGGCTGCTATTACATCAAAAAGACAAAAGGTGACAAGTATTGGGAAGTATGTAGAGAAAAGCGAACTCACACATTCCTGTTGGGAGCGTACAGTAGGATAGCCATTGTGAAAAACAGCATGGAGCCTCCTCAAAAAGCTACAACTCAGACTAACATATGATGCAATACATACCATTTGGTCTATTAACCTCTTCACCATTAAGGGATTACAATTTGGGATGTACATTCAAAGGCTATGAAATCAATAACTGAATGAAATAACTGCAGTCCCACATTTACTGCAACATTATTTACAACAGACAGTAACAGAAACAACTGAAATGTCCATTAATGGGTGAATGAATAAGGAAAATGTGGCACATACAATGAAATATTATTCATCCTTATAAGGAGATTCTGACATTTGTGACAATGTGGATGGTATGTAAGTGAAGTAAGCCAGACACAGAAAGAGAAATACTGTGTGATCTCATTTACATGTAGAATCTAAAAAAATGGAACTCATTGGAGCAGAGAGTAGAATGGTGGTTTCCAGCAGCTGTGTGGAGTTATAAGGTATATATGTTCTGGGGATTTAATGTGTAACATGGTGATTGTAGTGCTTTAAGTTTGCTAATAGAGCAGATCTTAAGTGTCCTTACCTCCCAGCCCCATACACAAATAGTAACTATGTTGAAGGATGTATGAATTAATTTGTGATAATTGTTGATTGATATATGTGTATAAATATATCAAACTGTTATGTTGTATACCTTGAATCAATGCAATTTTTATTTGTTAGTTATACTTAAGTAAAGTTGGAAAAATGAAATTGTAGAAGAAAAAAAGGACTTAGTCAAAGAGGAAAGTGGTGTGTATGGAAGAATGTTCACAGGTAAACAGATCAGGAAACAGGACGCATGCTGTATGGAGTACAAGGGCCATCCAGCACTGGTGGGGGTACTGATGCTTAGTACTCTGGATGTTTCCCCCCTTGAAGGCCATGACGCTGTCAAACGTAAGGCTATCATGAGTATTGTGAAACCATCTCTGACTGCCCAACTAGAGTCAGGGATGCCTTTTTCTGTGCCATTCCCAAACGTTCTACAAACCTCTTCCCCAGCAGCTATTTTACAAAGTTACAATTGTGACGAGAAGGCATAAGAGCCCATCGGAACTGAAGTCATACAACAAACGTTCACATTCCTGTTCTAGCATTTATTAGCCTTTGTTTCCTTGGACAAACCACTTTATTTCTCTGAATATAGAGTTGTAATCTGAAGAACTGGCTCATTACCACATCATGAAGTCAGAGTAAACAGTGAATGACATAATTAATGCAAAATACTTGACACTTACTGGGACTGCAATAAATAGTAGCTGTTATGGTTTGCAATATCACCTCCCTAGTTGACTGAACTCCTGTGCATTCACTCTGCACCTCTATCGAGTGTCTGTCATAAAGGATCTGCTCAGTAAATATTTATAGAATGAGTATATAAATCAAATTCAGAGGATCAATTTACCTTTAGAGGATAAATTGGTGGGATATAAGTATGGAGGTTAGTTTACCCAGCAAAAACATCACACTTTATTTTAAGCAAATAGTCTACTTTGTTAATGTTATGTGTCAACATGGTTAAGCTATGGTGTCCAAATGTTTAACTAAATTAGCTGTGAATTAACAGCTAATTAAGCAAACTTTGGATGAAGGAAATTGCCTTCATAATGTGGGTGAGCTTCATTCAATCAATTGAAGACCTTAGAAGAAAGAGACTGAGGTCCCCAGAGCAGGAACTTTCTACCTCTAGAACACCTTCTGACTTCAGCAGTGACATTAACTCTTCCCTGAGTCCCCAGCCCGTGAACCGGCCCTACGGAGTTCAGATTTGCCAGTCCCCACAGTCACATGAGCCTTTTTCCCTTCAAATAAATCCTTTTCTCTCTATGAATGTTACATACATCATTTATACACATCTGACTGGTTCTGTTCTTCTGAAGAACCCTGGATAATACAGATATTATTACCCCATTTTACAGGAGAGGAAACTGGAGTTTTGTGTCCAGTCCCATAGCTAATAAAGGGTGGGGCTTATACCTCAAAATTCTTTCTTTCTGATTTCAAGTCTTAGACATACCACCGATTTCTATATGATGCTTCTTTCCCTCTTCCATGTATTGTTTGGAAGAGAGGGAAAGAAAGGAGAAGTTAATAAAGGGACATTAGTGGAAAAAAGGAAAGACTCATGAGGAAAATGAAAGAGGGTAGGAAGTAAAGACAGCCTGGTGTGAGCAGGCCTAGTTTCCTATGCATGTCAAAGTTGTCTGCCTGGCTTTCTATGGTGGCTGTAATTTGGGGTGTCTGATCCCACAGAGTCACATTACATGGTGATGCATAGGTCATCTTTAATTCTATCAGACCTATCTCCTTTCAGCCCACAATTAATTACTTTGCTTGTTTCCTTTATAGTATTGATAATGATTTCTCTTTATCATATTTGATTATTTTATTTACTTCTTTTATTGTCTTTTTCCCTAGCTGTCATGCATAGCCAAGGCAAAGGTCTTTTCTATTTTCACTTACCGCTTACCTTTGACATCCAGCACGTTGTAGAAGCTGAATGAATGAATGCCACATCCATTCTCACCTTCTTGTTTTCACCCCCTCTTTTTTTTCATTGCCTTCTTAAACTTATTCATTCCTCAAAACCCGAGCTAAACTCCTCTGTGTCTCAAAGCCTTCCTTGACTGTGCTCTGTGCCAGCCACGCTTACCTTTAGCTGCCTACAGCATACATGACTCTCTATGCCCTGAGCCTTTATAACGTTTTTCCCTTTGCCTAGAATGGTGTCCAACTTTTGTCCTCCCTTTGCTAAGCCAAATCGACTTGAACATCCCATCTCTAGGGAGCTTTCTCTGATCTCTAGTATTCAGGTGATAACCTCTGTTATACTTTGTTGTAAATGCCTTCCCACCTCTTTCTTTTTATTTATTTATTTTATTTTGTTGCTTATTTTTTTATTTCTTCCTTTTTTTTTTTTTTTTTTGTTGTTGAGACACAGTGCCACCCTATGCCCCTGAGCAGAGTGCAGTGGGCGTGGTAACTCAGTGCAACCTCTGACTCGGGCTGTGGGCATCCTGCTGCCTCAGCCTCGGGAAGCCGCTGGGATTACAGGCACTTGCCACGGTGCCCGGCTGGGTTTTTCCATTTTTTTCATGAGTTGGGGTCTCACTCTCGCTCAGGTGGGTCTCGAACTTCTGAGCTCAAGCAATTCTCCC